>JAPMOQ010028548.1:2083999-2180176 GCA_026543055.1 Argiope trifasciata | reverse complement strand
TGTGTGTGTGTGTGTGTGTGTGTGTGTGTGTGTGTGTGTGTGTGTATTTACTAAAAAGTGCACACTACATTTTACCAATATCCAGTCTTCTTTCATGGGCATCTTTAATTTCTGCACATTGAAGGAGTTTGCATATAGTGCAATTTAGGAAAAGTGACGTATGAAATATATTAGAAAAAAAATTTAATCCTTTACTTTAAGTTTTCATCTATTTTTTTGCTTTTTTTAATACGGTAGTTTGTAATAAATATTAGTTCGAAATCAATTTAGAAATGAATGGAATTTAAGACAAAAAATGAAAATAAAATTTTAAGAAACATGAACATTAAGAACATGAAATTTGGAAGCTGAAAATTGCATATAAATGTAGATTTATTTCCTGCATCAAAACCGTATTAATTTTGTTTAATTAACAAATTCTTGATATGTTATGAAAAAGGTATATTAAATAAGTCATGAGAATGATAAACATGAAAAGCGTATACATTTGAAACCTTTATTTGGCATAAACATGTAACCTAGATTGTTCATCGTAGCATGTTTTGAAATAATATAGATTTATCCAAATCCATAGAATATCGTGTAAATATATAGAATACAGATAGCAATACAGGAATTTTATGCTAAATTAAATATATTAAATCAAGAATATTAAGCCCATCTTCTACTATGTGGGATGTAAAATCAAAATTATATTAAATATTAATCGAAAAGAAATATAAAATATCAAAATTAAAAATACAAACAATGCATTTGACTATCAGCTTTGGGATATCAAATAGGCAAAGGGCTGCCTAGCTGTATTATTAGAGGACATGAATTTCAATACATGTCTTTGCGATATTTTCTCTGTATATTATTTTTGTTTTCCTTTAATCTACAACGGCCATGGACAGGAAATGAATCAAGTTTAAATTAAGTAACGATTAAGGCATTCAACTAGGTTAAAATCATTAATTTCCATGAAAATTAATATTTTATTATTAATTAATTACTTTTAAAGTTTCAAAATATAGGCACATTTCTATTTCCAGTGATGTCTTTATATTGTCTATGTGTCAAATAGAAATCAAATTACAGTAATTTTTTCGATATGTAGCAATTCTTATTTATAAGCATTTAAAAGCACTGAATGCCTTTTCTAAAGAACAAATTTTTTCCTTATTCCACAGTATGAGTATCGTCATATCTACAAAAATAACCAAAACATATTAACGAAATTTATAATTAACTCTAGCGGTGTTATGAATAACTTGAACTATAGATTTGATGTTTAATATTCTAAAATGTAATTTTTTTTATTTAATGCAAATATTCTTGAAAAAGAATTTCAAAATTTCGTAGATAATTTTATAAATTACCCACAAAAATTTTATTTTTCAATATAATTCTTTGATAATTGTGAATTACAGTCTAATATATGTTACATATGCAATATTACAAAAAAAATGAAAAACCGTAAAAGTTTTTTTTTCTCTATAACAACATTGATCTTTGTAAATACATGCTAAAATTTACAGAAAATTATATTTTTTTCTTCAACAGCTTCATACATATTTAAATAATTTCACTTTTATACACCATTTTGTCCTCATATTAAAAATAATAATCATACAAATATTAAAATATTTGTTTTATTAAAAATTCTCTTCTAAATCTTGTTGAATACCTTAAAAATTGAAACATTATTAGAGTATTCCATCATAATTATCATCTACACGCTTTATACTAGGTTGTCTGAAAACTCCATAAAAGTTGCATTGCATTAAAAAAGTGTCTGATTCTACAACTAAATCATATTCCGATTGTGTGCAAAAGTAACTTTTAGCATTTTGTTCAAAATTGTTCTACATTTGAACCTTGAACTTTATTTTATCTAAGAAATACAGAAATCGGATCAGTTGAAAGAGTCCCATAATCAAATGTTTTGTGACATTACCAGAAGTTAAAACGTTAAGTTGATTAGAAAAATTATTAAGATCAATAAAGAAATATTAATGAAGATCTATAAAAATGTTTGTAGCAGTAAGTTAAAGACTGGAATAAGAAATGCAATATCTAAAATTCTCTGAAGTGATTAATCCGATCCAGTTGGCCAAAACACTGACAACGTTCAGCAAGTGACTCATCTGTTCACCAGGCACAACGATTCAACATACTTTTAGAGGTAGCGTGACTAGTTAACTTCTGAACTAAATTTTATGATTAAATCCCATGTACCCCATGTCTTTTCATCATTTATTCTAACTGTCATCGTGTTATCACGATATCTATTAATGTTTCTGCGCTTCTGCTAGTTTGAATGAGTAAACCATTTCCAGGGTTTCAAAATCTTGCCAAAAGATTTGTGGTGAAACTAAGGAGATGAATCAACTTGTTTTGAGTGCTGCGGTCTTCTGGAATGGCAAATAAACAGATATGGATATTTCTTTAATGTCAAATTCTATAGATGACTAATTTAGTATTTTGTTATCAAAGTCAAAATTACTGAAGAAATTGAATTATTTTAATAAAAGTCGTCACAGGAAAATACACTTGGCGGTGAATTCTTAAATTATATTCTATTCCCACATCGATTCATCGTTTTTCTCAGATAGTCTGGGGGCATTTACAAAATTAAAAAAGCAATTTATGCTTGGGTAGAACAAACTGTTGTTCTGTAACTCGCTATTATGTAAGATGATAAAATTTTGAGAGATAGACAAGCCTCTTTCTTTCGTCAATATAAAATGCGGTAACTTATTCTCAGGTGCAGCTCGATGATAAAACAAACAAAAGCTTATGAAACTTTCTACCGCGAAACTGATTTCTTGACCAAAAAAAATCCAATAGTTATAAAATAAATAAAAATTGCTACAAGACCTATCCTTCCATCGATAAGGAATAGTGTTTATACAACTAAGTGTTTTACTTAATTTTCGAGTACTTTCCATAGCTGTTTAACATTGGATCCCTTCATTCTTTGACTACCGATAGACGTGGAAGTTTATTAAAATTCATACATATATATCAGTAAACCGTTTGTTGTATCGATGTACTGAACCATATATCCGTAGCTGATTTCATAATGCATCAAATGATGCACTTGACTGAATATAGATTAAAAGTAGTTAAATTGATTATATGAAAAGTTACAAAAGGATTTAAGCTCTTTTTATTTTTTTCACTAATTATTTTCCAATTTTTTTGAATATGTCTTTGTATATTCTATATGCAGTATTGAATTATAATATACATCCATACCTTTACAATACGTCCCTCATTTATGTATAATATTGTTGCATACTAAAGATCGGTCATAAAATAAAGAATATGTGTTAGCTTTATATTATGAATGATCTTTTATAGTGTTGTTACATGATAAAGAATTGTCATAAAATAAAGAATACGTGTTAGCTTCATATTATGAATGATCTTTCATTACAAAAGTTTCAAGAAATAAAAATATATAACATAAAAGTGAACAAATGAGGCTTAAAACTGTATCATATTGCAATATTTCGAAATAGAAGTTCGAATCGCCATCCATTGTTTTATTTACTGAAATTAGATAAAATTGATATCGAAATAAAATTGCTGTGACCTAAAAACTACTGGTTTCTCATTAATATGTCAAGGCTTTAACATTTGAAATGAAGTCAGAATGTTTTCTGACTAACTACTTGATTAAATTACTTGATCGTGTGATACTTCGTGTATTTAGTTGATTCGTAATGATGCTTCGTGTAATTACTTGATTTAAATACTGAAATTTTTCCTGAGATTCAAAATAAATCTAACATCGCACTGTATGACTTGCAGAGCAAAAATATATCATCAAAATACAACAGCAATTGCGCATATATTTGCAGTATCCCTTGTTATTTTTTGCATTGCTTTCCAAAACTTTGAGAATACCTTACCCTTCCCCTACACAAAACCTGCATCTTCCTGCGACCTGTTCTTCATCCAACAATGTTTTCAAAGCCAGTTCATTCCGGACACGCAGACAAATTCCGGGAATTCGTCAGAGGGTGGTCCCCGGGGTGTTCGCGGTCCCCCCACAAAGAAGTCGAGCGCATTAAAAAGATCCGGGACTCTCTCTGCTCACGTTTCACGTTTCTTGGTTCGTTACATCCGGGCACTCGGGAAGAATGGCAAATGACGTGCCTCCCCACAACAACGACAACGGGACCTAATGGGTTATTGAAAAGGGAAGCTCGTACACTCAGTAATGGATTGCCTGGATGCCTGGGATTTTAAAACCGAATATACGAACAGAAGCAGAGTTTATCTCAAAAATTGTATGAATATTATTTTGTACAATGTGTGAAACACAAGGCTCAGTTATATGCTTGGGACATCTTTTAAAGCAGTTTCAATAGTGATAAAAGGCAATTAATTATGTTTAAATCTTCAAATATTAATTAAAATCGATAGAAGATTTTTTTAAGTTTTTATATGATAGTTTAATGCATCGTCACAATTTGTGAATCATATGTGATTCACACCAATATCTCATTAATCTTTCTGTATTGCAGTTAAATATTATCTGTATGCCTCACGTGTTTTGTAGCAGCCATCATAGAAGATCGTAAACTCAGTAATAGATTTCCTGGATGCTTGGGAGTTTAAAACCGAATATACGGACAGAAGCAGAGTTTATATCATAGATTGTATGAATATTATTTTGTACAATGTATGAAACACAAAGCTCAGTTATATTTTTGGGATATCTTTTAAAGCAGTTTCAATAGTGATAAAAGGAAATTAATTCTGTTAAATTGATCTTCAAATATTATTTGAAATCGATAAAAGATTTTTTAGTTCTTAAATTATAGTTTAATACATCGACACACTTTTTGAAACGTATGTGATTCACGCGCATATCTCATCAGTATTTATGTATTACAGTTAAATATTATCTGTATACTGAGTATGTTTTGTAATAGCCATAATAGAGATGAGGCATGTTGAAACTCATACACTAAGTAATGGATTGACTGAATATCTGGGAGTTTAAAACCAAATATACGAACAGAAGCAGAGTTTGCCTCATAGACTGTGTAAATATTATTTTGGACAATGTATGAAATATGTTATATGCTTATGTTTGCTATTATTTGAAGTTGATAGAAGATTTTTTTAGAGTTATTAATGATAGCTTAATGCATCGGCACACTTTGTGAATCATATGTGATTCACGCCAATATCTCATATTTCTGTATTTCAGATAAATATTATCTGTATGCCGAGCATGCTTTGTAGCACCCCTCAGAGAGATGAGGCATGTTGAAGCTCGTAAACTCAGTAATAGATTTTCTAAGATGCTTGGGAATTTAAAACAAAATATACGAACAGAAGCAACCTCATAAACATATTTTAAAAAATGTATGAAATGCAAGGCTCAGTTATATGTTTGGGATATCTTTTAAAGCTGGGGTTTTCATGATAAAAGGCAAATAATTCTATTTAAAATCCTCACATATTATTTAAAATTGATAAAATATTTTTTTAGAATTCTTAAAGGATATTTTAATGCATTGACACACTTTTTGAATCATATGTGATCCACGCCAATTATCTCATTAGATTAACCTTTCTGTGTTACAGTTAAATATTATCTGTATGCCGTACATGTTTTTTAGCAGTGATCACAGATATATAGGCACGTTGAAACTCATACACTCAGTAATAGGTTGCTTGGATGTCTGGGAGTTTTTAAAACCGATTATAGAAACGAAAGCAGAGTTTATCTCATGGATTGTATGAATGATTTTTTTCTGCTATGAATAAAGTACAATACTCAGATACATGGTTCAGACATGTTTTAAAGCAGTCGAAAACATGATAAAATCCAAATAAATCTTTCTCTTCTCAACTGCTGGAAATTATTAGACCCTGGTAGTTTTAATTTGCAATAATTCCATCACAAGGTGGTTTCATATAATTTGGATTTGGACCCTTGTCCTTCAGACTCTGAAACCAAGATTTTAGCTCCAGATCATCTTCAGCATATAATCATTGATACTGATGGCAATAATTAGACAAGATAGATAGATATAAGAGATATACATGAGAAATCGTCCGTTGTTCGAACTATACTCATTCTTTATTAACAATTTCAACTCTTCAGTATATCGTGTAGCCATTCGGATACACGCTTTTATTTCCTTTTATTAACTTCACATGATTGTTCCCAAGGACAACAATGAGAATTTGAAAATCCTTTTAAAGTGCTTTTTAATAAACATTTGTGGAAAAGACCGATATCTGACAATAATGGTACTAGAATTGCATTTAAACTGGAGACTTCAAAAATACCAAGATGGCTGTTGTTTGACTAGTTTTACTATAAAAATTAAAATCAAAAATATTTTTACATTGTAAAAAAGTATATATTGGTAAAAAAGGTGTTATTTTATTTTCATTGCAAAATTAGTTATCATATGATTTGTGTCTCTGGAATATGGAGCAGTTCATAATATAGCCATCCAGACCGGTATATGACAATAATAATGTTAGAATTACAATTAAACCAGAAACTTGAAAAATACCAAGATGATTATTGTATGACTAGTTTTTACTATTAAAAATACAATCAACATATTTTTTGCATTGAAAAAATATACACTGATGGGAAAAAAATCCCAACACTAGGAAGGAGCTGTGCTAGATAAACGAAATTTGGTAGGCGTGTTTATACATGTGAAAGATGACGTCGATTCAAATTTCGAGCTACGAGCGTAAATGTGGTGCTAGTAGCGACACTATAAACATGAAAATGAGGTTTGCTTTAAATAAGCGCTGTAAGATTCGTGACCGTTATTTACAGTTGAGATTTGACGTAATGGGTTAATGTTAGTCAAGGATGCCTCTGAGAAGACGAAGAAGCCATTATCAACAGCTCACTGAGTTTGAACGAGGTCGTGTTGTAGGGCTACTAGAAGGTGGGTTTAGTTTTCCGCGATATTGCAGAAAGACTTGGCAGGAATATATCCACTGTGCATGAGTATTGGCGGAAGTGGTCAAGGGAAGGTACTGCCTCAAGAAGACCAGGTTCCGGGTAGCCACGTGGTACTACTGAGAGGGAAGACCGTCGTATTCGGCATATGGTTGTGGCTAATCGTACTGCGTCTGCAGCTGAAATTCGAGCTGCAGTTGGCACCACAGTGACACAACGAACTGTTACAAATCGGTTACTTCAAGGACAGCTCCGAGCCGGACGCCCTGTACAGTGCATTCCACTGACTCCAAACCACTTCCGTTTGCAACGTGAGTGGTGTCAAGCTAGAGCTCATTGGAGGACGGAGTGGAGATCTGTTGTGTTTTCTGATGAAAGACGGTTCTGCCTTGGCCGCAGTGATAGCCGTTTGTTGGTTAGAAGGAGACCAGGTGAACGCCTGCTAGTGACTGTTTGTGGCCTAGACACACAGGGCCTACTCCTAGAGTTATTGTTTGAGGAGCAATTTCGTATGACAGCAGGAGCACTATCGTGGTTATCCCACGCACCCTGACTGCTAATTTGTACGTCAGTCTAGTGATACAACCTGTTGTGCTGCCATTCATGAACAGCATTCAACTGGGTGTTTCCCAACAGGATAACGCTCGCCTTCATACCACTGTTGTAACCCAACATGCTCTACAGAGTGTCGACATGTTGCCTAGACCTGCTAGATCACCAGATCTTTCTCCAATCGAGCACGTATGGGACATCATTGGACGACAACTCCAGCCCTGCATTGACCACCCAAGTGCAACAGGCATGGAACTTCATAACACTAACTGATATCCGACACCTGTACGACACAATGCATGCACATTTACATGCTTGCATTCAAAATTCTGGCGGTTAAACCGGTTACTAATGTACCAACATTTCACATTTGAAATAGCTCTTCTAGCCAATGGCTCTACCTGTGATCTTGAAACTTTAATCAATTAAATATGTTACCTAGACAAATGTATTCCTAAAATTTCATTACTGTACAATAATTTTTTTATTGGTGTTGGGATTTTTTTTCCATCAGTGTATATTGGTAAAAAGGGCTTTTATTTATTTATTTATTTATTTATTTGCAGAATAAGTTATCATATGATTTGTGTCTCTGGAATGTGGAGCAGTTCTTAACGCAGCCATTTGCTGCATTCAAAAAAATTTAAAAATTTTAATCGTAGCATTTTAAAAATAATTTCCAAAATTATACGCATTTATTCAAAATACATACATTTTTATAAAAGAAATAAAAATGTGAGCATGTTAGGATTAAAGAAAGTAAAAATTTCTGAGCATACATTTAAATTTATTTTTAGCTTTCACATAAGAAATCAGTTCTTTCTTCTCACATCGTCTGATTATATTCCCGAGTAAAGCAAGTAGAAATCCCACTTTTATGTAATTTAATTGCATCGTTATTATTGTGAAGCGTATTATATCGTTATCGTTGTGAAGCGTATTTTATCGTTATCGTTGTGAAACATATTGTATAGTTACATGGGATTCATCTTATTTCTTAGCAATCATCACAAATTGCAATTGTTTTTTTTTATTTATCTTATATTGTTGTATATAAATTTCTGTGCCTGTTAAAATTTTCTGTACCAGTTAAAAATTTCTGTACCTGTCTCATACAATATACTCTACAAAAATGTGCTTTACAGAAGCCGAATTATTTCTAACGGATGCAAAATTCTTTTTATATAAATAAAAATTGAATGAATCCCTTTAATCTGTTATTTGAAGTGTTAAATATCTAAAATTTTTCCAAGTGAATTTTTTGTATCATTATAAGAAATATTAATGGAATGAATTCTGTATTGTGCTAATCCGTCTTATGCCCCATTCAAGATACAAAATCATTCGCAATAGCATTATTTAATTTTAACTTAAAACATTAAAATAAAATTTAAGAAATGGTAAAAATAACTATTTTTTACAGAACATGGCCATTTTATTTTCCATTGACTCCATGAAAATGAGACTATAATAAAATCTAACAATAACTTGAAGAGAATCGTGTATGAACAATATTATTCACTGAATCAAAATTTAATGAAAGCTTCCTTTCTGTTAAAAAAATATAAGTGAAAAATGTCTGAACCTATATTTTTTTTAATAATCGATATCAACATTACTAATCTATTTATAAAATAATAAGTTATTGTAAATACATCAATTAAAATACATTTCTTTTTAATGTCATCACTTAGGACTTTATGCTGTGATATATTTTTTAGTTCTCGTATACCAACTTCGATACAACTGGAAATCAAAGGAAAATTAAATACTTAATATGTTATATTTTTAAAAAAAATAGTTCAGAAGATAAAAAAATTTCAAGAATAAGACTGCACACAAAAACAATTTTGTTTTCCATTGCTAACTGAAGCAATATGGCGAAAATATATAATATTGTTTCCCTGTACTTTTACTCTGAAGGTAAGGAAGATATATTTGCAGAATTCTCAATGGATTCAGAATGGATATTCCCAGCCTTGACGTCTTTCATGATAAAATTAAAAGTTCAAGAAAATATAAGAATGATATTAATATCTCTATTAAAAATCAAGATTTAATCCTACTCGAATTTGATACTTTTTCATGTGAACTACAAACACAAGAGGCAGCTAAAAGAAGACAACATTAAAGTGTTGATTGCACGGCATACTTTCGAGCTGAATTTTTGTTGTTCCTTACTAAAGTGTGACATGTATGTGTGACTTTTGAAAATGGACATATCGCATCTGCTGTGTTTTAATATAGGCGTTTCTTTTCTTTTTTTTTAATGGGAGTGGATTTATACACTTCAAGTCTATTGAATTGGTGCGTTTGTTCTAACCAACTGAAACAAAACTCTGACACAAAACTACATTTGTGGGCACAAAATCAGATATCAAATTTGACATATTTAAGTAATTGAGTTTTTTTTTAAATTATCGCTTTTACATGCTTCTGAAAGCACCATGAGGCTAACATCTGGCATTCTGTTTGAATCGGCTCAAAATTGTATGTCTCTTCTATTTTATAGATGCTAAATTTGTTAACTAAATTTTATTATAAGAATTACAAAAACTACGTTTCGTAAGTACCGTGTTCATTCATATTCGAACAGCCGAAGAGACAGACTTCTTTTAGACGAATTTTTTTCGAAACTTGAAAGAAATCTAAAATATTTTATGTAAAAACCGTATTTAGAATTCCATGTGTCTAACTGAAAGCAGGCTTGAGTTATCTTTGTCATAGACAGACAGACTAAATCCAAAAATATGTTTTTTTGATCTCAGGAAAGTCTAAAACATGCATATTGTCAAATTCTCGAATTGAAATTGTTTTAGCCATTACAAAGCTTTCTCCGTGCTACATATACGAAATAGTAAAAAGAATAATCGGCACTAGAAGCATCGACACACTATTTACTTACAAGTTGAATGCTATACAAATAATTTTTTAAAAAATCTCTGTATTTATCTTTCCAAACTTAAACATGAGGGCACATCTCCAAAAAAAAATATCCTTAATCCTTTTATATCATCAAAAAAAATGCGACTCTAAAACTCATTGAAGCTAAATATATACATGCTTAAAATTAAAAGGACTTGTGACAGCCAAAGATAAGCTAATTTTATTCTTAGTGAAAGTTTGATGCTAATTTATTTAGTCTGTTACAAACTAACTCATAATCCCTTAAAGAAAATAATCCTATCTCCCTATAACTTCAACACCGGCATTTAAAGTCTTCCAGAAGGCTGGGCAAAGGATAGCTTTTACGCGCCAAAGTTATACACTAGACACGCTAGAAAAGAGGCAATTTAATTCTAGAAGTGAAGAATTTACGACTCTTTCCATTAACAAGATCAGGTAGAGTCGCCTGTATTTTCCTCCCCTTGTTCGTAGGGGGGGGAGGGGAGAAAAAAAAAGGGAACATTCAGCCATTCCTTTTCCGAGTCACTAAACAAGAGAAATGGCGCCATTTTTTGCCCGTCCAAACAAGCTTTCTTCTGCTTCTTTTTTTCCCGTTCTTTATTTTGAAATGTCGTGTTGCTTACAAATCTCTTTTGTGTTCCTTTCGTGTACAGTTTGGTTCTTTGGCGACTGAATTAAGATTTTAATTAAGAGATGTACGAAAAAGAACTGTGCCATTAGATGTTTGATACCTGAATAACTCGAAAGACGCTCTTTTTTTAATTGCTCTAATTGAGTAAAAGCACTTGTTAAAAGTAAAAATATAGCCAAGAAGAATTAACAAGCTTAAATTATAATGTTATGTTAAATTTCGATCTTTATACGAAATTTAAAATAACAAATGTTTATAAAATTTTACAGGTATAAGAAAATCTAAGAGATAAGCTCCACAGTATTAAGCGTTTTCATAAGTTTTTTAAAAAATGTATAGGTATTTTTGTATGTATTTTTAAATAAATACTATGTTGTATGTTAATTATAATTTGAGTTTCATTAGATAAATAAATAAAGATTCAATTAGAGAAATCGCAATCCTAATAAAGAGTTTAGATTTAGAAGTAAAAAAAATTTTAGATCATTACTTCAGACAAAAACTTCTGGAGTCGTCCAAAAAGAATCTATATATTTAAAATAAAATAATAGTTACTAATATTACTTCTACTTTTTAATAAAAATTGCATTTTTGTAGAATATTCTCTGCTTTTTTTGTTGGTGATTAGAGACATTAATTTCAACATATCTTCTATTGCTGGTGTTATTTTAAGAAAGCACTTAAACTTCGAGGGGAATTTTCTTCTATTGAATTTGAATGTAAATTTTAAATTTCATCTGTTTTCATTGATTTCAAGATAGACATTAACTGTGGAAACAAAAACAGTCTCAAGACTTACATCTGGAGAATGTATGACCTGTTGCATCATGTTTTGGCCAGTATTTGAATGATTCAACCACTTCTGATTCATTTTTTGATCATTTGTTCAGAAATATGAACAAATCTTGCTGCAATGTGATTTGTCTATAGTCAAAATAATTTAAAATGAGATATTATTAATAGCTAGATTTTCAGCAATCTCAGTTTTATCTACGTGATAATTTGTACAAATCAAAAGATTATTCTGCGGCATGAGGAACTCTATTGACATAAAGGATGCGTAATTTTCTATTATCTATAGCGGATGCTCTGTTCGATTTGAAACAATTAAACCAATCATAGCTCTAAAAGTGAATCAAATCTCCTCTCCTTAAGCTTTCCAAGTCATCTTAAATGCTTTAACAATGATTCTGCCAATTTAAAGGGAAGTATCAAATAAATTCAATGCTTTGGTATTTTCAAATGGCAATAATAGAGCAGCAACAAAATCACGCATCTTCCTCGAAAATAGCATAATTCAAGAACAATGCTACCAAGCGGATTTTGTGGAATGCCAAGATAACTTTCAAATTTAGAATTTAGTCATCTTTTTTTTTTAAGTTCTTATTAGAAAACATTAGAAGAAGAATTTATCATAATTTCTTCCGAGATATTGAGTGAAAGAAATGGAGAAGGGGTTGCCAGCTCTAGTGTTGTTATTGTACTGAGTTTCTAAATTACGAAATCCATCCCAAAAAAGTTCTAATGTCGCTTTAAAACGGACATCAATATAACTAAACTGGAACAAATGTTGTGATTATCGAATCTACAGACTTCAGTACATACTGGAAATTCAGTCTCCCTGATTTTTAGAATTATACTATGACATTAAAAAAAATTCGAAACTTTTTTATTGTTGTTTATAATGGTACTTGTCCTAAACATGCTATCTGACAAAATCAGCCATTTAAGCCAAGCATGCGTCTCTTCATTTTAGCAACACCTACTAGGGTCAAGAGTACTCCTCGCTACTCATCACATTCGCGTGCACAACCAATTTTTATAGGGGGCGAGGGAACATTCACACATCTTAGAGATAGAACAGATGAAGAATAATCATGCCCGAAAAGGGACTCGAATTCAGGACATACGAGTCACAGGAATGACTCGCTATCCCTATGCCATGACGCTAGCGGAAACGATTCAACTGGCGATTCATTTGATGTTTTCAATCAAGCAGTTATCCTGTACACTTTTAGCATCATTCATCGAAAGGTATGCATAAGGATAACAAACTTCCAATGCCTTCGTCGATGCATTTTTTTAAATCGTTGTCCTTTGAAAAATTCAACTGAAGAAAGAAAAAAGATGCGATAGAATTGGGGGGAAACGGTAATAGAAAAATATGGTATGTTTGAGGGAACCTGTGAATCGGCAGCTTTTAGTGATAGAGCCCCATGGCTGTAACTATCCCACGATAAAAAGTTTTGAATGCTTATAATTGCGAATTCTGTACATATGCTTTGAAATGAATAAATTCTACTTTGATTAAATGATCATATAATACTTTTCGCTTCTTCAACCAAAAACCCCTGAATTCATTTGTATTTGGATAGACATTTCAAAAGCTTCGGAACCTTTTGAACATAATAGAATAATATTCATATGTAAATTCAAAAATGAAATAATGTAGGAAAGTGGAACACCACAAAAGTGGTAGCTGCATTTAATTTGTGGATATGTATTTTATTTTGAATTAAACCTGCCTGAAAAAGCAAATTTTTTAAAAATAAATTGTCGAATTTTTATAACGTAACTTGAAATTAAGCTTATATTTTTATAACGTAACTTGAAACTTGAAAAAAAAACATATTAAAAATATTTTTCAAGCAATGTATATTGTGTTGGCTCTTATGGCACTCGCCAAGGACAAGCCTACTGTTACGAGGACCGCAATTTAAGCTGATAGGATGAGTCTCTTGTTTTAGCAGCGCCAACTAGGACAAAAATTACGACTTTGGCACTCACGCATAACTCATTCGCTTGCACAACTCCTATTTACAGGAGGGGGCATTCACATGGAGCGCCGGCAAGCACTATATAATACCTGTCGTCATGAAGTTGTTGATCCGTATTTAATATTTAAATCGGTAAATACTTTTGACTATTCTAAATTTCACTTTCTTCAGTTTTGCATTTCAATAAACCAGAGTATGAAATCAATTTAATATGATCAAATGTTCCTTTTACTTTTGATATTTTCCTAAACTTTAAATCATTTCTGTAATACAAATCCATCAAACTTTTCACAAAACTATATTTGAGCAGATCGGAAAAATTTGAAAAATATTTTATGCTGGTTACCTTTATACAACTCCAACAAAACAGAACAAAAAAAAAAGAATTCGGTTTGGTAGCGATATTTATTTTTCGAAAACGATAAAAAAGGAACGAGGGAAAGAAATAGAAGAGAATAAAATACACATTGTATTCAAAATATCTTTAATATTTCTACTGAATAAAAGGAAGGCAAATATTTCTGGAAACACAGAAATATAGAGAACCGAAAGGAACATCTAGCAAGAGTTTTACACCATAAAATAACCACCATTTTATTATGCAGCATTGTAAAATGCAACACAAATATCTGCGTTGAAAGGACGTTAATGTTTTTATTCAATTATTGAGCCTATGTAGGTTCTTTTTTATATTATAAAATATATTTTTGCTCGCCACCTTTGGCTTATATTGGTTCATTAATATTGATGGATGCATTTTTCATGCATAGTTTGAAATTCGTAGTTTCCATAAAATTTTATTTTTATTCCATATTTTGAGGGAAGGTATTATTTTAGTAGACACACTTGTTCTCTCATTGTGTACCTGAACATCCTTTATGGCGTCAACTCATATGCTTATCTGTCTGTATGCTTATTTAAACATAAGTATAATAACTCAAAATCACAATGACTTAAAAGAAAATATCATTTAGTCAGTACCAATTTCTGTATCATTTTTCCTCAAAAGTTGCAAATCGGTGTCCGAAATTGAAAGCAAAAGTTTGAATAGAAGGCGTACAAAATTCGTACTCAGTTTTTATTATTATTATTATTATATTGCAAAACATAATACCAGATTACTTTTACAGACTTCTTCCTCTGGATATTTGGCGATTTTCAAATAATAATGCTAAGCTAATGGATTTTGATAATAGTGATTTTCAGATTATGCCAAGATCATTAATCTCTGATATACATAAAATGTCAAGATTTCGCCCAGATGATTGCATTCATGGCTGTAATTGGCAGTTTTCAGATTACGCCAAAGTAGCCAATATTATGTTCTCCATTGTTTAACTGGTGACAATTTGCCTTTTTTTTTTGGAGGTTTATCGAGGGGCCTTAAAAATAAACATGTACCTAAAACGCTGTGTATTCAGTCAAAGCAGAAGTGCGGATCAGTTACCTCTGAAATTTTACTATATGTTTTTTTTTTCACTTTTACTTTATACTCATAGGAAATGCAGATTTATGCATCATTTAGTTTAGTGTTGTTTAGTTATATTAACGTTCTGCTCTAAAGCAACGCTTGGGCTATTTTAGGTTAAACCTTGTAATTTTAAATCACAATCAGATGACGAGATTTTTACTCGCCATCTGACTTCTTTTTAAATAACCAAAAGGAAAATGTAGTACTGTCTAAATACGCGAAGAAGTCAAGGGAAGAAATTTCATTTGCTGAAGTCAATGAATTTTTCTAACTTTGAAGTCTATTCTTTATGATTTTTACTAACTGACGGCTTGTAGAATTTTTTTACATGAAAATGATATTTTATAACCTAATATGCGATTTATAGAAGGTGGGAAAATAAAATAATAGCTCCATTTTCATTTATTTAATAGCAAACTGTATTTGTTTTCATGAAAATACGTCGTTATAAATGTATTGAAGAGTTTCAAGAAAACAAAATATAGTTGTGAGAACATCCTTGAAATTTAATTTAATTTTGTTATATTAATGTTTTCTTTGGAACTAGCAATAGAATTATTTTATCATGGACCTCTTAGTTTTGAATCTCTGTCAGATGACGAATACGACGTGAATGTCGGTGCCTCCATTCCAAAATTCCGCAAGAAGGTATTTATATACGGCAATAAATTGTGTCAGAACGTATGTGTTTATGAGAGAAATTTAACCCCTTGCGTACCAGACGGCGTTCTCTGGCTCACGCGCATATCCCAGATTTCTGGGGATAGTGACCATGATGTTACGAAGCTGTTGGGTTTACTACAATGTTGAAAAAAAACTAAAATGACAGTACACTCATGTAATGCATGTAAAAAGGCTTTTTGTTTCCAAGTTTTTGTTTGCTTGTTTTTGGTCAAGTAACATTTCGAGAAATTTCACAAAGATTTAAAATCTTAATTTTCCTATTTTTTTCAAATTTTTGTAACACATTTTGTAATCCCTCTCTTCCTCCTGTTTCCACCCTTCAATTAACTACAGATAAAATAAATCCAAAATGTTTTTATACAATCCCAATAAAAGAAAATCTACCTTATGATGCTTCCTGTACTGATTACTCTGGTTGTACACCTAAAGAAGCCATGTATCCACATGAGGTTACAGAGGGATTTTGCCCTACACATTGCATGTATCCACTAGTGGTTACCTGGTACGCAAGGGATTAACGGAACCAGGTTCAAAAGCACGAACCCTTCTGTCTCGAGCTCCAGACTTACCACCAAGCCACTGCAGCCCTTTAGAACTGTAAAGAATCTTTTAGAAAATGCTAAGTACATAGCTAAAATCGGTAACATAGGCGAATCTTAGAAATTTATTAAATAGGCTAAATGAGTTCATCAAAATATTAATATGAAGAAGTATTTGTGGATTTATTTTTAAGATATTAAAAAAAAATTGGAAAACATTTTTATGGGAAAAAAATCAATTTTTAAAATCAAATCTTAATTAATAGAGTTTTTAATTTCCAGAAGTGATTCCCATCCCAATTAGTATAGATAAGATTTTGTTATATCGATATAATGATTTTTTCCTTCCCATAGCATTCTTTTATTGCAACATAAGTCTAAATCTAAGTCTATTTGCTAGGAATCCAATTATTTTAGTTAGTATTCCACTTTTTTCTTGCCTTTTTTTACTTCTTTTTTTTTTCGGGTGAGTATAAAAAACCCGAAACATCTCCAGTAAGCTGGTGGTGGCGGGAAACTACATCCGAGGAACACTTAATAGGGTGACAGACAATTTCGGTCGATAAAGAACAAAGGTGCGACAGAAAAAGCGGGACTCCGAACTCCGTGGGAGAAAGCGAGCTCTGGTCGGAGATCGGGAAGAGGCTCCTAAAACCGAAGCCACTTCGTTTGCATTTATGGAAATTGGGTGGCAAAAGGAAAAGTGACGTTTATTCCACTCTTTCTTCACTCATTCATAAGGGACCATCCACATACTGAAAATAACTTCTTAAAGGGTTTCTTCAAACAGCTCCATGCCTTTTATTGCCATAAAGAGGCATGACTAGTTTGAAAATAAATTGGAGATTTACATCAGTCTCGGTTTTGGAGACAGAACTGAATTCAAGACCCATTTTACCGAAATCATCAATGTCCAGGAACTTGATTAACTCGTTCAATATCAATCCTTGGTATTTTTTCGTTATACGGACGCAAGATGTCGCCAATATGAGACAAACGCGAGCTAAGACGCCAAGCGAAACAAAAGAAAAAATAAATGCCACCAATGTAAACAAAAGGCTAACAAAGTCCCCAAATGAGGCCGTTGTGAACACTTACTTGAAAGTGAAATTTGATGTAATTTCGCATTTTTTGGTAACTTTTGGCGATTTTTCCTTTTTTCAGACTAACGATTATTTGACTATTTTTTCGTTGCGTCCATATAACGGGAAAGTATTCAATCCTCTTCATTTTGCAGAATTCCAATTTTTTTTATTTTCATTAGCTAATAAATATTGAGAAAAATACTGAGGAAGGGAGAAACAGTGGTCTCGAATTCGAAGACAGTTGAAATTTGTCCCACTGGAAACCATAGAGGTTCTCGAATCGGGTAGAATCCTTTATCATCAAATCCCTTTCTGTTGTTAAAATCCAATTTCGAAGTCGCAAAGCATGATCTAGAAACTTAATTAGATAACAGTCTGATAAAAGTTAAATTTTTCATATGTACTCTGTACTTCCATTGAAATAGATGTGTCAGGATTATAGCAACTAATTTTGCAGATAGAGATATGCCAACTCAGGCCTTATCACTTGGCCGTGGTTCAAAAGCTCAAAATGCTTTCTTAAAGAGTACAACTTTAACAGGAGCTATATAACTTGAAACAAGAACTTTTGTATAATGGTCTGGGACATGTTAAATGTTTCGGAAGTTCAGCGTACTCATATTAAAATAGATGTGCTAGAATTATATAGAAGAATTTTATAGATAGAGATATACCAATTCAGGTTCAGTCTTATCAACTGGCCATGGTTCAAAACGATGCAATGCTTCTTTAAATAATTTTGGTATAACTTCAAACAGGAGATATATAACTTTAAACAAGGGCTTTAATATAAGTTTAGTACATGTTAAATTTTTCGGATGTTCACCGTACTCGCATTAAAATAAATGTGATATAATTATAGAAAGTAATTTGGTATACAGAGATATGCCAACACAGGTTCAGTTTTATCACCTGGCGATGGTAAAAACCCTTGCTTCTCTAAATAGTCTTTGAGTAATTTTAAACAGGGGCATAATTTAACTAGGCATATGATATAGCTATTTTATTATAAGAAAGTTCAAGAAAAGGTGACCAGTTTATTTAATTGTCATCCGACGACCACTGAAAATTGCTTTTTCCATCATACCTGTCTTAACTGGGCCGCGGTGGCCTGGTGGTAAGGTCTCGGCTTCGGAACCGGAGGGTTTCAGATTCGAGACTCGATTCCACCGAAGAACCGTCGTGTGAGGGGGTCTCTTGCACATTAAATCTGTCAAGCCAAACGTCCTCTCGTTGGTGTGGTGTGGAGAGGGGGGTGCCAGTTCAGGTGTCGTCCACGTCATCTGACCGTGGCTCAAAATTATGAGGTCCGCCCCAAAATAGCCCCCGAGTTGCTTTAAAACGGGAAGTTAATATAACTAAACTAAACTTGTCTTAACTACAAACTTAGACGTCAATTTAACTAAAACTGAGAAAAAAAAAGTATTTATTCTGTTGTTTCTTAAATAAATTGGATAATCGATGGATCGAAATGAAGTTAAGAATAAAAATATCACTATAAAAAACGAACGAGCTATATTTCCTTCTTTTAAAAACTAATCCAAAAAAAGAAAACTATTTTTAGCAGAAGTATGTTAAAAGAATTTAGTTTGCTATTTTTAACTTCCAGACAACATAAAGTTTTTTTATTTCATGTGCAACTAAAGAAAAAGGAAAAACAGATGTGGTATCAGATATAATCTCATTTTTTAGCCATTTATTTTTATCAACCGGAAGTCTCTCTTCTAAAACTTCCGACTTTTTTTCGATGTAGTTTTTTGTTTTATCCTTCTTCTTTTTTTATTATTATTGAATATATTTAGTTTTATTATTATTATTATTACTATTAACAGCAGGGTAAAAAGGAAATGAGAGTTTCAAATAAATTTTTTATTACTTTTGCTTTCATCAAACAGAGAATCGTCACGAATAAAGTTTTCAAGTAAAATATTAAATCGAACCATTAAATAAGAGAAATATTAGGAACAGGTGTTTCCGTATAAAAGTTTTTTTTCTGTTTTCTCTATTTTTTACTTTTCACGTATTAATATACAAATAAAAAGTATTTTAATGTCAAAAAATTGGAAGTCATGATTGTGGCGAATTTTCAAGTTTCAGTCTTCCATAAATCTGAAAGCATTATATCTAATATGCATATATTTCTCTGCATACTATTTTTTATATAAATGATCTTGAAGTAAGGCGGATGAAATTTGAATACATGGATTTGGTACATTGATTTTATGCCAAATTTAAAGGTTTCTATCGAATTCTGCTTGAAACTCATTCAGAGGAAATTTTCCCGTCCAATCATCCTATTAGAAATTAATATAATAACTACAACACAAAAAAAGACAGACTGATAAAATTTAATAAATTCATCGAAATTGTAGATAACAAATTTATATCCAAATTCTTCAAGGGATTGAATATTTGCAATTTGTTTTTTTCTCAAGGATGTAAATGCAATGCCTTATAGGAATAAAAATCAGTATGTCATCTTCAGGTTACAAAAATTTGCAAAATTTTGATTTTAATCTTTAAGCAAAAAAGTGTCCAAAATAGTATCTACATGATAGATTTAGTAAAATGCTGAATTCAAGCCAAATATTTTTATTTTGTAGCTATCGTTCACTAAGGCTATGCTCAGTATTTGCTGTCTTACTCAAAATCTAGAATTTTGAGCAGAGGGAGGAGGAGATAGAATTTTTATTAAAGAGTAATAAAGAAAAGCTTGAGTAGACAATTCCCGTTGGTTGATATTTGATGTAGCTAAATGATAAAATACATAGAACATTACACCTCAAATTACCCAAAATTACACATTTAACCAGAGAGAGTGGTATCCTCAAAACCTTCTAACATAATCCCTAATAAAATATGTTCCAGAGAGCTCCTTTCATGGCAGCGTACAACATCTACGAAATTATAAACTTATAAGATAGCTGAAATTCATATTAATGTGAATTAATCTTTAGGTGATGAACATGAACTCAAATAACTGTTTAAAAGACTGGAAATTTGTCAATGAAAGAGAAGATAACTTTCTCCCTTTACCAAATGAAAGAAAAAAACTACCTACTCTTAAAAACAATAGAATTGTTATTCTTGTTTATTTTAAATTTTAATGGTTTTATATATCACTCATATTGTGAAACAATAAAAGAATGGATTTACATATGAGTGCGATTAAAAATCACACAATTTAGTTACGTGAATTAAGAGATACTTCAATGATTCAATGATGAAAGCTTGCATAAAGGCAATTTTATTTTGGATGTGAGTTGTCTCCTGTATTCAGAAAAGGAACCCTTAGAATTTTGAGATTTTTGTGGGTAAAATTTTTGGAAACAGATTTTTGTGAATTTATTATGTCTTAATAAGTACAAATTGTCTATTATTCTTTATAATATATCTGTGAAAGTTTTTACTTCTGTTTATAGGATTAAAAATATGATATTTCAACACATGAGTGACACTAGCGAATGTGGTTTTGATAGGAAGGACCAGAAAACGGAAAATAATATAATAAAAGGGGTATTGAGGTTACTGCGTTCTAAATTCACTTTTTGAAAAAAGTTTCATTTTGCAACCTTTATATAAATCCAATTCATTCTAACTTCTGTATCAAATTTGTATTCAGATAATACTCTTAAACTGACAGAATTATATGTTATTTTTTTAGTTCTTTTAATTTTTGGAAAAAGCAAAAATGTGACTTCTGAAGCTACAATCTTCCCAAATATTATCTTAAATATATTGTTCGATTTCCTGAAGTTGGCTGATTTTAATTCTAAACCCCTGATAACAATGCATTTATGCTAAGCAGCTTTTAATTCATTTAGTCCTGAATTTTAAAAAAGTATTTACTGTATTGTACGATCTTTCACGTCAATGCAACTTTCTACAAATTTAAAGTGCTAAAATTAACAATCGAAATAATGTTTCAGAAAATGCCCTCCAAATACCAGATATCTAAAAAAATAATAATGATAATCAAAAAGTTTTCTCAACTACTAAGTTCTATTTCTTTTAGACCCAAAACTTTCTGTTCACAATTCCAGATTCGACTGTCAGAGCCATCTGGTGCTTCACTTCGTCGTTGACTCAATAATCGCAGAGTGGGTGTTTGTGGTTGCTTATTAATTAATATATTCATATGCTATTATCAACACAAGTCTATTTTTTTCAGTTCTGAAGCGATAGCATTTAATAACATTTTTGACGGTCTGTATTCTCTAATTTATCTTTAATAAAGCGATATATTTTATCAAATAGCAGTTTTTCTCAAGTGTTTTTTTTTCATTTAAAAAAGATTATTTTATTTTTATCAGTTTAACAAAATCGAGAGATATGAATACAAACATGTTCAAACAATTATTTAATTCTTTATTTTTTGAATTTTTGATACTAATTCTCTTATATATAATTTACACAGTATCTTAACTCGTTGAAGTAAGAATTTCCTATACAGTTTAATGAATGACGCTATTATTTTCATTTCATATAATTGTTTATAAGCGACGAATTTACACCTAAAGCTATATGAACTTACGTTTATTAGCAAATGTACTCTTCTAAAATAATCCACAAACACAACATGCTATTTACAATTAGTACTAGCCCATGAATTTCTGCTGAAAAATTCAACCATCATCCAAGTATGGAATATCGATTTTTTAAAAATTTTAAATTGTCCTATTTCAACTTTTGGTCTTTCTTAGCGTCTTTAAATGAAAATAAGAAATCATTTTCTACGTTTTTAAATGTTTATTTCCAATACGGCGATTGGATTTTTTTTGTTTTGATTTGAATTTAATTTAATTTTTTTTATTTCATATTTATCTCATTCTTATATAAATGAAGATTATAGCTCAAAAATAAATGTAATTAAAATATTTAAATTTTACATTGTAATTTTACATCAAATCGAAAATTTCTGTCTCGATCGCACAAAGAAAAAGATTCCAAATTACGAACTAGATTCATTCAGCTGTACTAGCATACAAAACACTAAAGAAAAATACTAAAAGGGCAACGCATAAATTCACAAGAAATTAAAGCTCAGTTTCTTCCTTTTTTCCAAATCATTTACAACAAATTTCTTGTTGAATACCAACAAAATAACAAGATTCTACTTCTGAAGACAACCGTTCTGCTTTTTATGATAAAATTTACAGCAAATATATTTTGTACGTTAACAACGATCAACCTTCAGCATTATTTCCTGACGGATCGACAAATATAAAATTACGAGAAAGAAAGATATATATTTAACATCACTTCCGACATATTTTTGACACAAAATGGCGCACAAAGTGATCCAGGACGCTTGCGTCGCGACACAACAATCCATCAGCGGAGCCATCATTATCATTTTTCCTTGCCGCTGCTGACAGAATGAATCATTAGCACTTCCGCCAATGAATTATCCATCACAACCGGAAGAATAGCTCCTTTTAAACCGAGTGTGATTTGGGAGGTAGTCTTCCTGGAACCTGTAGAACCTCTTCCATGTTTCCTCATCGCTGTTTAATGCTTGGTGTCAAAATGATTACTGATAGTGTGTTAAAATGAAAGTTTATCATACTAAATTCCACTTACGCTCTCGTGTTATGGATTACAGAAAAGTGACCAGACGTTTCGAATTATACGAGACATTACCAGTTTTTAACTCGTTGTCCGATTTTGGGAAAAATGCTAGAGATTACGTATGATTTTATTTTTTAGCTGAAATAAAACAATTCATGTTTTCAAAAAAAAAATTAAAGTGACAGAATACCAAAAAAATGACAAAAATGTCTATCTTTTTCAGCAAAATGTTTTTAGATGGCTCATACAGTTAGGAAACTTGACCCAAAATGTTAGAGCATATCTATATATAAATTTAAAGATATTTGGAGCTTTTTTATAGTTGTAAGTTTCATATTAAGAGAAAATGGAAAGTTTCAGTGTAATTTTTAAGAATTTTTCAATTTGCAAAGTTAGTTAAGTAAAAATATTTTCATTTTTTTTCTGTAGGAGTAATAGTTATCGTCTTTTATTACTCAAATCCTTGACGTTTATGTTCGGCAATATTTACTGTTTAACAATATTTATAGTTTTTTTACAGTTCATTGAAATAATATTTATAGTTTCTTCTCTGTTTTCGAGTTCTTGTGACTGTTTAACAATATCTATAACTTTTTCAAGTAAGATTTTTTTTCCAAGATCAATACTAGTTTTTACATACATATTTTTTATTTAGAATTTTTTCTGTCCAATTTTTTTTATTATTTTGTTGAGAAAATACCAAATGTTCTCGAGTTACTAAGACACGTAATGTTTTGAAGAATGAATGTAAAAATTCTGAATTTTATCCTTCGGCAAATGTTAGTGCAAGGCTCTAAAGTACAAAGGATTTAAATATAGGTCTTACGGATAAAATTGAAGATATTCTTATTGCATTAAACTATAATATTATGGATATTGAAAAAGAAATCAGTTCAATATAAGATAGCGTAGCAAAAAGAAATATCTACCTTCATTTCCAATTTAAATTTGAGAAGAAATCGATGATTTTATGCATAAAGATAGTTACTTTTAATTTTAATTTTAATTACTATTATCATTATTTTATTAAAAAATATTATATTTAAAAATTTAGTGAAAATATTTATATAAAAATTCAAATGTTACCGTTATTGATATAATAAATATTAACTGTATGATTTGAGTTATTTGCAGTTCAATATTTATCTTGGAACAAATAAATGCAATTTAGAACTCCCTAAGGAGGAATATTTGTCTTTTCTTAAATTTGTATTAAAATAATGAAACTTACTATATTATCTTTATTTATCATATATTAATTATACAATTCGTCAAAAACACTCGTAACTAGTTTTAGTATTACTGTTTCTAAAAAGCTTTTGAAAAAAGATTCTGTGTACTGAAAAATATCAACAGATATATTTTTTTTAATGATTTAGAAAATGTTGTTACAAGCCGAACTAGTTGCTTCCCAACATGGTCAGTTGACCGTTGTACGATCAGTCCTGTGTCTGCTGATCGGTTTCCGGATCTCAGAGCTTGGCAACCATTTGGCAACGAATTTGGTGCCAAAATTGATAAGGATGGAAACTTCGAGAATTTTAACGAGCCATCAAATAGGATCTGAGATACGCCGAGATACTCTTGACTGGCCCAGAATGTTCTCAGCTCTCCTCCGGGAAACTATAAAGGGACAGAGTCTCAAACTGCAAAGTGTGGTGAATTGAAGCATAATCGGAGTCGTAGACAAATAACGAGTGTTCGGGAGGATATCAAAGCAATGGTGGAGTGCCAGCATGTATGGCGAAAGTGTTGAACTGCTGTGTACCAAGTGTTGTTGTCTACCTTGGAAGCAGCTTCAAATCGAGTGTATAATAGCCAGTTATAAGAAGAAGTAAGTCGGCAGCTAAAGCGAGAAGACAGTGAGAAGTTCAATCTTTCAATCTTTGGAGAGACCGTAGCGCACAGGATCCCCCCATCTGCTAGATTCTGTCTGGCCATTTTGTGTGATGTGGTCGATTACTACTTGTGGGCTACTGTCTGCTGTAGTGTGCTGCTGTGTGCTGTCCTGCGATCTTCTCAGCTGTAAATATTTGTCGTCTGTGTGCTCATGTTCTTCGTCTAAATAAATATCGTCGTTGTTTTCTACTATGGTCTGCTGATTGTGTTCTCACACCATACACCCACTGCAGAAGTGAACCTAGCAGTGGATCGGTAACAATATTCTTTTTCCATACGTAGTAATAGCAAAAATAGTGTTTGGTCGCATTGTTTCATTCAAATGATCCAAAGTTATAAATTAACTGGGAGAGCCCAGGCTGTCTTTACGTCATGATGAGAAACAATTTGATATCCGTCTCTTAACATTACTCCAAAAAGTCTTCACCGTCATTCAGAAATTCAGAAGAAATTCAGGAAATTCAGAAGGCCTCTAATTATCCAAATAAAAAATGTACCACATAATTCTAAAATCTGGAATATAAAAGATGTAATGAAAAAAATTCGTTTTACAAATAAAAGAAAATACATTACCTGTAAAGCATATTATTCGTCAAAATTCTAGATAATGCTACATTAATAATGCATTTTAAAATGGCGCCTAAGACATAATGCTATGTTCCCTTTCATATTGTTTTAATAATGAAAGTTATTAATTATTAAGTTATTGCTTCATACAGAGTTTTACAAAAATAATTTGTAGAAATTATTTTCCTAAATTTCACCTTAACTGTTTTGTATTCAATGGATTTCCACTTGAATCAAAATAAGAAAATATTCCCCAAACTGATGGCATCAGATTATTAGAGAGTAGAGAAAATAAAACAAAGTGGTTAATTGTTTATTTTTCCTGAAGTATAGACGATTTTCCAATTTTCACAACCTACAAATGAATTATTTCTATAATAACCAGATGTTGATTAATCAGATTGAATTCAGTAACAATGATACCTAAATTAAGGCTGAACAGTTTACTTTCAAACACTTTGAAGATAACGAAATATTAAGTTCATTACTATTCGATAAGCATGAGACTGACAACTTACGAACGAAACTAACGAACAACTGACTATAATTTTTCAAGTTCTTCTGACTTATAGAATCACAAAGCTTAGAAAATTTTACTAGTGTTAAAACACATATATGTGGATAAAATTGCTGAAAACAAAGAAACATTGAACCCATTACTATTCTAATATTAAGAGAAGGGCTTTGAACTAATTGATCAACTGAACTGAATTATTTAAAACTGATTCTCCCACTGAAGGAATAACAAAACTGTGAGGGGAAATTCTTATGCTGTAAGAAACACATAACAGTATTTATCAAGATGTCTCAGTCAAAAGCAAGAAATCTGAAATAGCAATTCATTTGAACAAAAAGTTCGGAATAGAAACAAGGAAGACACTGTAGAATTTTCAGAATGCAAAGAAAGTGAATCGAAATTATTGCCCCCTAATGAAAATCAGAAACGACAAGGAAAACCAAGGTTATGTAACTATGTGTTATCTTACTCTTTGTATTCACTTCAATCCTAGTATTATTTTTTAATTCTAAAAGGCTATCCTCTTTCCCCTTTACTACTTATTTATTTCTTATAACACAGATTAGTATAAATAAGAATTATAAGAGAAAAGGTACCTGATACACGACAGCCGTTTTAGCAACCATGTTGCATTGTGGTTTACATAATTACATATCCATTTATCAGTCTAAAAAGTACAATATAAATTTCACAATAAAACAAACATTTGTATGCATCTTTTTTAAAAACTAATGAGTATAATAAATCGCAATTTCACAAGTATAAAGCATCGGGAGAAGGATTTCTAAATTAAGAATTGCTGGTGCAGCATTTTATGCACAAAAAGTACATCGGGCACATTAAAAAAGGCATTAATATTTTCTATGTATTTCATACTATATCTGATTTATCCCTGTATGCCCATATTTTATCATTCAAATATTACTGAAATTGTATATACTCCAATCACATACGTTGTAATTATTATTTTTAGTGTTTTCATTTCTACAAATGCATAAGTTTTTCTACCATTGATTTTTGTTACTATTTTTCGTTGTGTCCATTTTTAATGGTCATTTTTAAGAAATTTACATTTGATAATTTGCTTATCAAATTCAGTTTCATTCTCCTCATTTGTTTCAGCTCCAAATGGCTTCAAACTGGGAGAGTAATTTTATGGGCATCCTGTATTATACCTTAGTACTTTTCTTTAGAGTCTTCCAAAATGGAAGTCGCAATAGTGTAAAGATCCCCTCAAAAGTCAATTTCTTTTCCAAAAAGGGGTCCATATTGAATTCATCTCCCAACGAAAATCATATCTTTCAAACAAGATCCATAACCAAACTTCAAAGACAAGCTCGCTTCCAATCATTTTGAAACGATTCATGTCATTCTCAGATCCGCGTTCTTTCGGCGCAAAACTACTTCTCTTTGCTTTTACTATATTCTTTAAAAGACTTTCTAAACTAGTCTCTAAATCTCCTCCGTCCCCCATCTCCCTATTTCCGCGAGCCATGACTCAAGTCGTCGATTTTAATATTTATGGGGTGGCAGCATTAGTGCTGTCGAAATGACGTTGGAAATCGTTTTCTGTTTTGTCGACGAAGGGCCGGAGCTTTCAAGATAAGGAGTTGGGGGTGTTACGCACAAAGGCCTTGGATATCTCTCGCAATTTGTAACATTCTCTGAATTCATTTAAGAAAAATTCGTACCGGCGTGTATGTTGTTTGAGTTCTGTCCTTTTAATGAAATCGTAGTTGAGATATTAGAAGTTTCCTTCGTAAATAAAATTGCTATATTTTGGAATGAAAATCGAAATCTTTTTATTGTTATGATCAGAAATTTTCTTTGTTAATTACAATCTTCTTATTTCACAGGTTACAAATTTCACAAAATGATGCGATATGAAAGTCATTATACAATGATTCTTGACGATCATTTGTTAAGGTAAAAATGATTCATAATTATGATTAATATTCAAATTTAGAATTATGATTCTATTAATTTATATCAGAAACTTATACTTGTTTTTTTTTTCTTTTAATGAATAACGATCAGATACAAGAAGTTTCCTTCGTAAATAAAATTGTTATATTTTGAAATGTAAATTTCAATCTTTTGATTGTTATTAGTAGTACTTCCCTTTATTAATTTGAATCTTTTAACTTTCTATTCCAGATTGCAAGTTTTACATAATGATGCGACATAAAAGTCTTTAGACAGTAATTCATGACGATCGATTTTTAAGGAAAAAAATTATTCATAAATATAATTTGTATTCATATTTAGATTTATGTGTATGTCAATTTATGTCAAAAGCTTTTTTCTTAATTTCACTTTTAATGAATAATGATCAGATATTAGTAGTTTCCATCATAAATAAAATTGTTATATTTTGGAATGAAAATTACAGTCTTTACATTTTCTATCTCAGATTACATTTCTCATAATGGTACGATATAAAATTCTTTAGACAATGATCTATTTATTGTTAAGGGGACGAAATGATTCATAAATACAATTTGTCTTCAGATGTAAAATAATGCGCCAATTAATTTATGCCAGGAACCTTTTACTTTTAATAAATAAGGTTGTTTCAAGCTTGATAAAATAGTACGATTTCGCAAAACTTTTGTAATACCTTTTTAAGTTCTCATGTACGATTATGAAATTGGCTATAATTAAAAACATTCTCATAAAACTTGCAACGTCTATTAAAAAATAACATCTTTCTGCAATACAAACTGGAAGAAACAGTTTATATTTGTTTTTAAATGTTAAGAAGAATGATGTTTCTTCTAGCATAAGAATTTTATTTCATCTGAATACCTGTTAAACTTCGCCAGGTTTTCGTTTAAATACGAGGGGGGAAACCTGTAGAAGTGTTCTACCATCTAATCTTTTGCATCTATAATATGGCTCATTTTGAATTTATCTTCGTCACATATTGAAAAAATTCAAGGATTTATACAGGGAGTTTTTCAAAAACGTGAACAATATGACGTAATAGATTCGTCATAAAACAAGGATCAAAAGTGGCATAGGAACAGAGGGTAACACGCCTGTAGAGGGCGCTAGAGTCACGAGAGGGCTTTGGGATTCAAAAAAGAGCTGAGAAAATGTTCAATTAATGTCTGGGCTGGCATTGTTTACTTGGTCCGTACATTATCCCAGAAAGACTTAAAGGTTTCATTTATCTACCATTCTTGCAAGAGGTTCTACCAGAAATGTTGAAAGATGTTCCGATGCCTATTCGTCTATGTATTCAATTTCAGCACGACAGAGTTCTATAACTTTCCAGCTGAGACGTCAGAGCACATCTGCAGGTTACTTTCCCTGATGTCTGGATTTGTCCCGATGGACAAATTGCATGGCCACCAGACTTGCTCCCCTTGGATTTTTCTTGCGGGGATTTTTAAAACGACTTGTGTATAAAGCACTTGTTGCAACGCCGGAAGACTTGGTAGGACAATTGTTGTGGCAACTGGATGCTTTCAAGATACACCTGGTATCTTTCAGAAGGCGCAAAGTTCTATGTTCTAGATGTCAGGTGTGTCTCGATGAATCTGGAAAATACTTCGAGCATCTCCTGTAAGTTCAACATTTGGCGAACATTAATCGCATGTGAGTGAATAATTATCAATAAAATGATCTTTAAGGGTTTCCTTTCTTCTCTCTCTATTATGTATTATTTTAGATGCTCTGTAGCGACTCGACTTGTCCACTTTTTTTGAAACACTCTGTATTTTAAACTTATTCTCTTTTACCAAAGACATCCAATATTCGATGCAGTTTTAGAATTTTAATGTCAAAATTCAATCAACTCCTTAGATTTTCAAATGTGACACACACACCTACATTATACTAGACATATCGTCAACCAGTCAACTTTTTGGTGAAATTAGCTCGAATTTTTCTAAATATCCAGAATTTTCATAATAAAGTTATATTTCGATAATTTCATTCTTCTAAGATTTTAAATTCTATTCATCTAATTAAATATAATTTTGCTCAATAGCACTCATTCAAATACAGAAAGTCTAATACATCAGCGTTAAGATTTCTTTTACATAGATTTTGTCCAAACTTTCATATACTTCTGAGCTAAAAATATATACTAAATTTCATTTTGGATCTAGAGTTATTGCGTGCAAATTAATGTAAATTGATTTATAACTAAATGTTATTTTTATATTAGTTATATGTTATATGTCCAAATTATTGTAAACTGAGTTATTACAAGTGACCTTATCAAATACAGAGTGGTCTGAAAGATAAAGACTCATTAAAGACTCATTCGAGATCAAATCTTTTAACAATGAAGTAATTTTCATTTTGTATGCTTCGCATCGCATGGTTCTAAGCATAATTAGATTTATATTTTAGATGCTAAACCTCGACACCAAATTTTACCTACCTAGCTCTTTGTATTTCACAGTTATTGAATTCACTTGTTTTCGAATATCCAGACAGAGAAACTGCCAAAAAATGTTTGAAATCGAATAAAAATCTTCCAATTTAACCTTAAGTCAATATACCAAAATTTATCCATGCAACACAAAATGTTACTGCCGAACTAATGAATTAATGATTAATTGATTATCAGCTTATTCAAAAAGATATTTCTCTAAATTATATTATGATTTTTATTTCTTAAGATTTTTATTCCTTATTCTGTTGTCGTTGTTTCTTACAAGCCGCTAAAGATCTGTCAGCTATTTAAGCCTTGTGCGCAGTAGCTTCTGAAGGAAAAGGACTTGAGCACCCGAAAGCAAAAGTATGACTTCTAGCTCATACGAAGATGACACATACACATATTCGCCTACGCAATCCCTTTTTACAGGGAGACTCTTTCACGCAATTCACAGATAGAACATAGCCCGAAGTAACCATGCCCAAATCAGGACTCGAATGCGGGATACCCAGGTCAAGGGGAAGATGCGCTATCCCTAGGCCAGGCGCTGGTATTCCTTATTCTAACGTCTTTTAATAAACTCTACAGATAGCTCGCATATGAAATATGCTTTCACAATTATGTGGGAGGGAGTTTAGTTTAACACATTTTCGATTATATCAATCAAATTTAATCCTTTACAATATTTTTCGTATTTATTACATAAAAAATAGTATCGAATCAATTATTTTTGAAAACAGGTGCTGTGCTAGGAAAAGGTAGTTGTTATAGCAAATCTATTTATACATCGCCGCATATTTCCTGTCCTTAAGAAAGCGTTTCTTACCAATTATTCTACATCATTAAATTCTAAAAACGACCGGTTCAGCATTAATTTAGTTAGTAAGAATTTGTCCTCTAAAACAAGTCAATAAAGTTAATACGTTACTATAAATAAATATTTTCTCTGAAAACCTTATCTTCCCACACCTCAATAATTGCCTCGAACGACAATCGTAAAGAAATAATTCATTCCATCCGAGAAAAGAATCCATGTTTGCTTAATAATATCAAATCGTTCCCTCGGTCCATTAACATTGGAAACCTAATCTTTGTTAATCCGGGTACTTAGTCATCATTTTCTTTTATTACTTCAAATACTAGAATTTAATGTCATCGAGGCCGGGAAATTATCTATTATCTCGTGGAGGAGGTGGGAGAGGGTGAGTCAATTATTAAATGAGTCGTTTTTCATTTGTTTGGTTATCCACTTAATGGCGAAGAGGCAATTCATTCTGGGAAGCTCATTTACACCGGAATATTCACTTTTATTCCGAAGTGTCTAGTTCGGAATGTTGCGGAAGAGAAAGAGCTTGGCTTCATGCGAGATTATCTCATTTTGAGTGAATAAAATTCTAATTAAAGAACCTCACAGAGAAGAATTTCTTGAATATTAAAAGCAAAGATAGCGGAATTCGGGAGGATTCAGTTCTATCAATTTATTTTGAAATAGAAATGTAGAAATTCGAACATGTATTTTGAATGTTCGAACAGGATAAATATTTCGTTATATAAATTGTCTGGTATATCCACTTAATTTGAAGCAAAAAAAAAATGCGAGAAGATCTTAAAAATTGTTTCATATATAAAATATAAATTTAAAACTTTTTTCAATAATGTTATACCTTCTTAAATATTATACCGTGAAAGCCGGCAACAGAATGAAACAGTGTAGCGATCACATAGCTCTTCTTCCTTCTCTTTTGATACAACAGGTGGCGCTACCTTATTATCATCAAGATATATTTTCCATTATACTTCTTAGGGAGATCATTATTAGATTAATATCAAAGTGAGTATCGAATATTTTTCGTGTTGTGATTGTTTTGTCTTTTGAAATGAGGATCTTATAAGCAGGTCATTGACTTATAAATTTATTGCATCCACCACTTAGCCTTGATTTAAAGAAATTCTTTAATTAAAGAAACATTTGCATAGAAATATAATTAATGGCACTGAAAAGTTAACTTTTTTTATTTTTAATGTAGAGTAAAAAGAATCTGGTCAAAAATAGCTGATATTATTCTAAAAAATATTAAAATTTATATTACTGCTTTAATTAAAATCATAAAATATTCTTAAATCGTATTTATTACTCAAGAAGATATGACGTGCTAAATTTGGTCGCTCTAAATCTTATAAACTGTCAGCCCCGTAGAAAGTTTTCCAATAATACTTATATCAGGGTTTATCCAATTTACAAATATTTTTATTTGAAATTTCCAATTTACAAATACAATTTACAAGTATTTTAGCCTTGAAATAGTTTTCATATTAGAAATATTTGAAACGAAATTTAAACGTATTAACCATTAATGTGCAGATCCAGAAATCAATTTTTATATTCGTTTACGAACGATTCTGAATTGAAATATCATTATGATAGCGCATTTCCATTAAATTTCCATGATTGTAGGCTTTATTCAAATATCTTTAACTAGATATCAAATCGTTAATATTTTTTAGAATCGTTTTATTTTTTAGAAATGTTAATATTTTTGGATGTTAGATAAGACCGCAAATGCCTTTCATGACATTGGAAACCAATGGTTATTAAATATATATGTTATAGCTTGAATTCAACATTTTTACTATTATGTGATCCTTGGTGAACTTTTGGAGAATAATCCTTGGCATTTAACAATATATATTCGAAACTGTAATTTGTGTTTTAGTCAAGTTATTTTAAATCGATTAAAGCAAAAATTTGATACAGAACTACAATTGCAATCATAAAATAGTATATTAAATATCATATATTAAAATTTTCTTCAGCTATCATATTCAATGATTGTAAAAGAATAAAAAGTCAATATATTGATAATTTTGTTTCTAAATTAGACAGGTATCTACATAGTAGATATTAAGTGGTGGTGGGGAGAATGCATACACTTGTGTGCGCGTTCGTGTTTGTGTGGGCACTCTACAGAGTTAAGCCGTTTTACCTAGACTTAACATACTTGGCACAATATATTCTGCGGTGGGTGATAATAGGCGTTTCTTTCAGAGCGATTTTTTAAAAAATTTAATTAAAGTTTCAGTTATCAAATGGAAAGGGAAGAAAATTGTAAAAATTCTCCAAAGAGGGCTTATCTATTCTAATAACTCGTCGTGTCATCAAAACTTTCATTGATTTAGAAGAAAAAGAAAAAAGAAACAAAATTATACAAATGGACTTTAAACAAAATTTAATAGAGAGTTAAAATAAGTATAAGTTAGAGTTAGGAGTTAAAATAAGTATGAATTAAGAGTTAAAATAAGTATAAGTTAGAGTTAAGAGTTAAAATAAAATAACCAATGTTACGAATCTGACTTAGCTGAGGAAATTGATACTCTTAACTTCCACTGTTATCTCACCAAAATAATTTATAAATTATTTAAAAAGTTAAAAATATATTTTAAATATCATTTTTATTTCTGTACATTTTTAAAAATATTATTTGATAGTTCACAGTATGTTTTTAATCTTTTGGTGAAAATTCAAACTCATCCATCAAAACACTCAATCGCGTGCATTCCCAATGTTAAAATTATTTAAGAATTGCTTTCTTCGGATATTAGTTCTGAAGAAGAATTTTCATTTCCACTTTAATTCATCGCATTTGTAGAGAGAGCTTTATAAGCCAGATAACAACCTCAAGACTGAGTGATTATTTGCAGTCTTTTACTCATATCATCTGACTACGAATCCTAAGGTTGCGAGTGTTGAACTCTCATTTCGGCTACATTGATGAATGACCAAGCACAGGTGTCGGCAACCTGCTCTTTTGATGTAAAGTTGCTGCTCTCCAGTCTCATAATAATAATAGTTTATTTTCAAAACCCTTAAAAAGATAAAAAGAAATATTTTTAAGTACCTAATCTCTCAACAGCTTCTATTAACACAATCATTAATTCAAATAGCTACGCTTAACACGACCATAATGAGATAGATCTGAACTATTGTTTTGCTCTTAGAGATGAGATTCTGTGACCATGTTTATCTTTCAGCCAATTTCTCTTCATTTTCGCCTCACCCAAGCAACCACCGCCTCAAATAAAAACATTCCTCGATGAAAAAAAAACATTGAGCCCCTCTAATTCAAAGAAGATACAAAAATTCAACTTTATGCTTCATACCACAATGAAACTAAATGAATTGGATGTAAAACTGCAAGGAAAAGACAACCCAGCCTATGCCTTGCTTGAAGAAGTAGTTTGTTTCCAGAAAATATTACTTCTTTTTGTTGAAGACATGGAGAACAATAAATTACTTCATTTTAAAAATCTGAAGCAATATCGCAATGAGACCAATGCAACTATTTACACGAATTACTTCAAAGTAATAAAAAGGAAGGATTGAGAGATTCGAGCAATACAAAGCAACAAAAATACTCTCGCGCTCATAGTAAACCCTCTCAACACAAATACAAATGAGACCAATATTGAACCATTTGGAATTGATGCTGGATTGCTTCAAATACAATTGCTAGATTTGAAAGCAAAGATGTGTGGAGTGGCAAGTTCATAGAACTCAAGAACAAGTTGGAGGTTCAGAAATGCATGCACATCGTGCAGTACAAAGTGGATAGCTCTAAAAGAAACTCCTTGAATTGAGGCTCTCATATTCAACACAAGGAATAGTTTTCCTGAATGTTATAGTGAGAAGAAATTGGAAAATGGAGAGCTGACGATCTTTGGATTGACCTATTCGTGTGAGAAAACGTCCTCTTGTATGAATATAATAAAACATAAATAAATTAGTTAACTAACAAATAAAAATCTAGAGTTGTGCTTGAAACTTAAAACAACGAGCTATAATCCATATTTAATCAAACTTTCAAAAGGCATGCAAGAGCCAATGCTCTCATTGATGTCACTATCTATATTTATGTTTTTATATAAATAAAAATTTTCTCTCATTTAAAACCATTTATTTTAAGTCAAAAATCAAATATATACAAGCAAATACTGTAATATTAAATTGAAAATTATTAGTGGCTCTTTAAAAACTGAAAAATTTTGTAAAATGTTGCTTTTGGCTCTTCCGTTTCAATAGGTTGCCGATCCTGATCTAGGACGTTAAACAAACAAAACGCAACCTTCGCGCAGTTGTTGTGGCGCCCTCTATGCGAAGCAAAAGTAAATTAGTCGATAAATAAGCAGTCAATAAATAAAAATGAAGCTGATAAATGAATAGCAAATAAATGAATAATAAATGAAGCTGATAAGTGATCTGTAAAAATAGTAAGACTCATTAGAATCAACAGCCAATATATAACCACTAAAAACAGCATCAAATACATCATTCGTTTCACTACAAACTCAATGGAGGGGGAGTATTGTAGTGGGAGCTTTAGAAGTCAGATAACAACTTCAAGATTTAGTGGTCACTTGTGGTCATGTTATCTGGCAACGAACCCTAAAATTGCGAGTTCGATTATCGTCAACAGCTACACATTTTCTCACAGTAATTTATAGTAAATTGATTCTATTAAAGTTATGTCTTTCAATCATGTCAAATAGCAAAGTGAAATTTAAACACGAGCATTCCATATTAAAAGAAAACACAAACATCGCTTTTATTACTTATTATCTAATGGAAACAGTTAAATGTAAATAAATCATTATATGAACTTCAGACTACTTCATAGAGTGATTTTACGGCTGCTTTGAATTTAAGCTTCGAATAAAAAATTGCAGAAAATTATTAGAAATGTTCTGAAAAGAACTCGCCGGCACATCTGTTAAGTCAGAGAAAAGAAAATATGAAAGAACTTCAGAAATAATCTTCAAACGGAAATTTAATCGAGCGCAAAAACCAACTTGGCTTACCTATGAAAATTGATGTTCATATCCTTCGAAGGAATCACTTTACAAAAATAGTTTTTATGTTATATTTAAGATTCGAAAACTATCTTTCTTTGTCAATCCTTTCTTCAAAATTTTCCTCATAATTTTAATAACGTTTTTACATTTACATTTAATATTTTTACACTGTAAAGCTGTTTTTAAATTTTCTAATGGAATTCAATCGAAGTATTCATTCGCGTTCATTTGTCAACAAATAACTCCATAAAAGGATTTTCAGTTTCACTTATATTTGTAATATGTACTCTTTTTTGAATAGCAATAAGCTGAATCTGTTGAATTTATGGTTTTAAGCTGTATCAAATAACAAAAAGAAAGCTTTTAAAATCAACTGGAACTGTCCCCCCCCCCAAATTTTCTCTCCTACTATCCAGTAAAAGTGTTACCCCAGCCAATGACGCATGCATTGGCGAACAACAGTTACTAAATATTAATGTTTGGCTTCAGTTTAACACTTTTACTAAATTTATCCTGTCATCCCTGGTGAGTTGCTTGGAAATTTATTCCTGACATGAGTTAATGATATCCCAAAATAGAATTTGTGTTTTAGACACTTTTTTCTCAACTGGTTTAAACAAAAATTTGAAATAAAACTGTTCTTGTAGTCACAAAATACCATAAAAAATTTTTATATTTAAGTCGATCCATTTTTGCATTAGCACATTTAGATATATATGAAAGTATAGAGAGACAGACGTAGTTGGATTTGGCTTAAAATTTGACAATAGATGTTAAATCTGTGTACGAATTTTTTCTATCTATCATCATTTTGTAATTATTATGTTAACAGCTGAACGGAAAGACTTCTTCTAACCCTATTTTACTCAAAATTTGATAGAAATTTTTAAAATTTGGTGTAAAAACTGTATCTAAATGTTTCAGCCGTCTGGCTCAGTCCGTTTTTGAAATAACTTTGTTACAGACACACGGAGATCTTCCGAAAATGCGTTTGCTGAATTCAGAAAAATCTAAAATGCGGTGATTAGTCAAAATATCGAGCTCATTTGGTGTTCATTTTTTGATGATTACTATATTATTCTAAATACTTCATAAGTGAAAAAATAAAAATAATATAATGTTCACTTTAACTCCCGGATTATGCATTTTATTTAGTTTTAAAAATTTAAATTCTTAATCGGTTTATTTCAATTTTTTTTGGTTCTAGGAGTGCAGTGCTAAAGTTTAATAGCAATTTTTTGCCTATAAAATATTTTTTCTTATTTCCTGCATAATTTAGTTTAGTTGAGAATGGTTACTTTAATCTGAAGTGCAATAAAATTTTAAGTGCATATTTTATGATGTTTGATACGACATCGTGAGGAGGCTCACAGAATGTTGCGTGTTTTTGCCAAACTGCGATACAGAAAATGTTGGTGCCAAGAAGATAACTATGCTTCTAGATGATTAAAAGTTTTTCATTCTTATCACAACTAGAACGCGAATTGAAGCTGAAAGCTTGTGAGAGTTCTGTGACTGTACTATATTAAAATATCCTTTTTTACCGTACAAATAAGTGTTAAGCTAAATTAAATCTTTTTATTTGTAAGATCATTTCTGACACCTTGATAAGACAATTCCACCATAGTAGCATACTATTTGAAACATTAACATTAGAGATTTATAAATGTTTCATTCCAATGCAACAACCTTAATAAAAAGAATCTGTAACATAGTTATTCAACAAACGACTTAACTCTTTCAATTACAATTCATATTTTCCATGTGTTTTATGTACCATTCACTTTACTAGCAACCATAACAGAGATCACTTCCGATCCGATGTTATATTATTAACTGAATTATAATATGTTATTAATTAACTTAATGATATATAATTTAACCATAACAGAAGTACTTTCAAAATAGATTCTATCAAAAAAATCGTATTATAAGTAATAATGAAGTTACCAGAAGCAATATTATTATTGTTCAGCTAAGGTAACCAAGAACTTGCAAATTTACATTTCAATCCCCATCTCTTACTCGATGTCAGTGGCATACCCATAGTAAAAGTCAAGTAGCATATGCTAGATTTGATGTCACATATTTTATAGCACTTTAAATAAATATAGAAGCTCATCTTTCCAAACCGAATGTATCTATAAAGAAGTTCTTACTCGTTTTATTAGTATCCTCGTTAATCTGAATGACGGGATCACCACAAAAATTAAAATTCTGGGAACACATTTTATTTGCCATTACAAAACGACTTTATAATTCCTCTACCGTCGAAGTGGAAGAAGACATTCCAACTTAATTACTTTACATGAAAAACTGTTGGTTTGCAGGAACCAATCGCCGTATTAGACGTTTCTCATGCTTATATCAAAAGTATATACCAAAATTACAAGATATCTTCTAAAACTTTTAAGAGTCGATAAAAAATAAACCATTTTTATGATAGAAGGTGGATTCGTAAATGCGAAGGAAGAGTGTCACATTTCCAGTCCACCAGTGTCACAAGTGAAAGAAAAAAATACACTATATAAAACATACAGCACAAGTTCAATAGAATATAAATTCATAAAAGTTCAATAATATACTTGCATGACTAGCAGCATGCGAAATATGTGTCGCTTCGAACGACAAGTCCGCTGTACATTTCATTTTCCGCAACAACTTGTCGATAATGTATCTTGCTGATTATAATACTTTGTGTTTCATTCATTTCATATTATATTTTCATCACACAGATCTACTTTTACTTATTCCACTATGTATCACCAGGGGGCATCATCTTAGGGGAGGCAAAAAATTTCCAATATGACGATTGGCTCTTTCTTTCTTAATGACTAAACTAATGGAGTACAGTCGAGTTACCGAGAGTCCTACTGGAGAGATAGTACAGCGGCCATTGATAGCTACTATATTTTAACAATGGCACTTTCCGAAGCATGTCGCGTCAATAAAATTTATTCAGTTTAATCCAGATATTACGGCAGGATGGTTGTAGCATTTTTGTGTCCGTTCAATTCACTGACAAACAGTCCGAATAATAGTGACTCTTAGAGTTTTTGACCTCAAGTGCTACTCTAGAAAAAGTTTGTTTCTGTATATCTGATCTGCCTTTAAAATTCTCAAAATAAAGATTGTCATGCACTCTGAACAACATGGATGTATTAACTAAAACACGAAGTTTTTTTAAAAAGAAAAGTAAAGTAAAATTTTAAGAAGAAAACTGTAAGGAAACAATTTGTATGAAACGCATTGGTCCTCCTAGTGGAAGAAAAAAGATTCCATCTGAAGAGAATATCCCAAATGATTTAAAGATTGAATAATTTCATCTACCCTTTAGATATCGTTTTATTTCTCATCAGGGGTATTGATATTTACGATTTTAATAATGTCACAAAATTTTTACGTGGTAATTCCTAAAGAATTTCTAACAATACAAAATAAACAAAAATGTCGTGTGTGTTTATTATTTAAATCTTAATCCTACATAACGGCATAAAATCAATAAAGCACTGATGATAACAGCAAAATACTTTCCTAATATACCTGGATGCAGAAAGGAAGGAAAATATAAAGTAAGACAGTGAAAGGGTGCAGTAAGAAGCTCATTGAATTAAAAAGATATAAACATACTTTCAAAATGTTAAATCTAAAGAGGGTATAAAATTTTTACAAACGGTAGAGACTCGCTGTGTTCTTAGCAATCATAGCCATCAGAAAATTAAATTGAATATGAGGTACTCAAGATTATAATATTTCAGTAGAAAGTGGTCATAATTGGTAAAATCATTCTTTTCACGGACATTAAAAATGAAGTAATTATTGCTAAAATACTTCTTTTTTTTATTTTCTCGTTTAAGAAATGTGTGGAAAATATTGTAACCCTACAAAAATTTCAAGAGTATGACAAATTTCCATGCTTCAAACATTCTTGAGATCAAAAAATACAATTTAGCTTTATGCCTGTAGACATGATCATTCAAAATTGTTTTGGGCCGATGGATGAATGAATTTTAGAGCTTTGTTTTTATTTCATGTTTGCATTTTTCTAAGTTGCACGCTTGTCCAACTGTCCGAATACACTTCAATGTGATAACTGCAAACGAAAAAAAACTTTAGAAAACATTTGATATATAAATTTAGCATATAAATTTCAGATTCTTTTCAAATTTTGTATAAAATCCCTCAAAAAGTTGACCGTCTGTCAACTGTACTTTCAGATATATGTTAAATCGTTGAAATTCGGTTTGTAAACTTGAAAATTTATAGTTTTGCATTTCATTCTCATTTCGTACCTTTTATTATTTAACAGTAATTTTAGGGTTATTTAATATTTCTATTTTGAATAGTTCTAATTACATTTTAGAATTAATAGCATTCGTTTTCCCAAAAAGCTATATATTCTTTTGGATTTAGTTTTTTCTCTAAAATAACTTTCTTAATAGGTTAGCTTTACTTCTTACTTTTACTTTAGGGTGTTTTATTGTATATTCTTTATTGAGCCAAACATTCAATAAAGTATCGATGAAATATAAAGCTTAGCTATGTGTGTTGCCTTGCAACTAAAGCAAATATAATATCTCTGTGAGATCTCTATCTTAACTTTCGAGTTATTAGCTTAAACATTTGATAATGTTTTAATTTCAATATGAGTAACTAGCTAGGATTAGATATTATGTGCAGTGTCATATTGCTTCTTCTCTGTGAACGCAATAGAATGAAAATTAAAGGGCATTTAAACTTACCTTTAAACATCAATAATTGCCACAGATGTTTTTATAGATTACAAATAAAAATATACCTTAAATTTACATTTTTACTCGTGATTTTCAAAAATCATGAAAATAGATTTTTAATTTTCATAATTTTGGAACTCAAGAAAGGTTTTTTAATAGAGAGCAGGAACCTCAACTGATCAATGAACACAGGCTCCGAAGAATTTTCCCTTTCATTTTAAATTTATAAAGTTTATTTTACTTACAGAAATAATTTACATAATACTTTTCTTAAGTATATTCCAGACTTCCAACCTGGCATGTTTCCTGTATAATTTTATCTACATAACACTTCTTTTAAATTCCTTTATGTAATTAATACCTCATTACATAACAACGAATTGGATGCTAATTTCAACCCAGAAATAACTCTAAAAATCGATGATGCGCCATTTCGTTTTTTCTGGTGCACCAAACAGCGAAAAAGTGCTTTAAAATTCGCAACAAAATTATTCATCATCGCCAATTGACTGCTGACTCCGGCCTAATTGTGCCGAAAACTTAATATGCTGAGGAATAAGTTAATTAAACAATGCCGAGCCATTTTCTGCATCTGTTGAAACCCTTTCAATCGAAGGCGGTGATGATAAAGGGGTGTATCGTCGAAAGGTTGATGTAATTGTGTTAGATACCCTCCTCCAGAAGAAAGCTCTCTCTCGCTCGCTCTCAAACCTCTGCTAATGATAAGCTTTCCGCTTTGATAAACACTAAGCAAAGAAAATTTCGTGTCTAATTAACTTTCTGCTCTTACTTTTAGCCCTTTGTTGTGTTATTGAGAAACTTAGAGTGAATTAAGAAAATTTTGCTCTTTCTCTCCCTCTCTCTTTCTATAATTTACATCGGTAACTAATGAGGAGTTCCTATTTCTCTAAATCATTTAATTTGTACTTCCCTTGCCTCGTTAATGGAAACAGGAACTTGGAAACGCTTTTCAATTGAATCCTTCTCGTACTATAGGTAGATAGAAATCCTTCTTCTTCTTCTTTCTGTTGTTTACTATTACAAGAGACAAAGCTCTGAATGGAGTTGATTAAATTTGTAACGGAATTATGTGCTAATCATCCATAAAAGCGTAAGATTTAATTAGGCTAATTATTTCTGATACTGTTCATTTGCTAAAAATATGTGGAATTCCGTATTTCGAGCATATTGAAATATTCTAAGAAAATCGTTTGCATTTTGACTTGAATAGAATGTTTCCTTCCTTGCTTAATCGGAAATAAAATGCATAATGGAGCATCAGAAAATGGTTTATTTTAAACAGATAGAAAACAATAAATCCCTTTTTTTAATGTTCTATATCCTCATCGACATCTAAGTGGAATCTGTTTTTCCTTTTTTAATATTGGATAACAAAAAAAACTTTTAAAAAATATTTTTTTATTTGATCCAATTTTTTATAATAAAAACATGCTTAATTTTTTATTCCAATCCCTGGAAAATGTTTTTAAAAATGGAGTTTGTACTTTATTTTTCAAAGGAATATTTATTCAATTCTAACTACAATGCTATTCACCCAGATTGGTTTACTTTATCGAACAAGAATTTTAAAAAAAAACTCATCCATTTTTTCATAAATTCTTACTATTTTTATCCACATCGGGTAATAACTAGTTCTTCTTTTTTAATATCGTTAGCAAATAAAAAAAAATTTCAAAAGATGAATTTCCTTTCCTAGACGAATTTTAGAAATGAGCGATATAATTAAATAAGAAACATGCTTTTTTAATATTGAACTTCAAAATAAGATACATACTGCGTAAAAATTCTAAAAGGATTTTCAAAAAGCATTTGACTACAATAATATCTCTCTCAAACTGAATGTTAAGAAGTTCAACTAATTAAGCAAAATCTAAAATTAGAGGAAGACGAACATTCTTTATTACATGTTTTTGTCAAATATCAGAACCTTTTTAAAGTTATTTATGCAAAATTCATTTCAGATTACAAATGTTTCTTTACAGTATTTCTACATTATTTTCCTCAAATACGAGTTCTATACAAGAATCTCAAATACAGTATCAAGCACGGTATATAATTAAATAACTTAAATATTGCATATTTTTGTACTTTTGAAATGTTTCTAACATACAAAACTAGACATTTTCAAAAACTGCATTTCATTTACATCATTCTTTACAATTCCACTGAACATGGATTTTCTTTGCTTTCCAAATACCAATCGGATGAAAACAGTATAATTTCTTCCTACTGATTGGTCAATATATACAAGCGTCATTTAATTTAAATCTCCCTGAAAATTCAAAATCTTCTACCTTCTATTAAGACCTAAAATTAATTTAAAATCTTTTTGGATTTACTAGACAAGTAATGACATTATGAAGCAGCTATTTAAACATTTATTTTCATGCGATATCAATTCCTTCGCATACAATAAGTCTCACTCACGCATCGAATTACTGAATTTTTTAATTTTAAATCTACAATTAAATGGAAGTATTAAGTGATTTGAAATCTAAAAATAACTATAAAACACAACAATATCTTACACACCTTTGTATTATCTCAAGAATTAAAATAGCAATAAATATCCTAAATAAGATGCGTCATCTAAATAGGTAGTTAAGTCAAATCCCAAGTCAAGGAGTTAAAAAAAATCTCGAGTTCAAAAATTAGGACACTTGATCCATGACAAAAGCAGATTTAACTTATAAATATCTGAAGCTTTTTTTTTGTAAAATCATATGTTTTGGAGAAAGTATTTAAATATTAATCACATATTGATTACATGCGAATATTTTTTCAATCTTACTTCATCACACATCCATCAGTACCACCTCGCAAAAGATTGAGGTACCATTAGGTTATCACCCTTTGCCAACTATGCAAGTACCACAAAAATTTACGAGATGCTAGATGGCATTATCAGTATGAGAACATAAAGAAAAAGATTTTAATAGTTGCTTCTAAAAAATGTGTTTTCTGTGTAAAATCTCTTTTTTTTCTGAGAAGATACCTATATAGATAAATTTTAAAAGCGAAAACTTATCTAAAAATAAAAATTGATTTAAAGCGTGAGAGCCGTTTTCAAAATACACGAAATAAATAAATTTAAATATATATACAAGAATTGCTAGTTTAAAGTTATAAGATATGTCAATAAAAGTGATTGTCAATTCTTAACTTCGACTGTTTTTCACCATGATCTACCACCAAGTTCACCTAGTTCACCACCCCATCACCAAGTTCTTATTATTTGCATTATTTCTATTCCTGTTTAGTATTAATTTCGATTCTTAAGAAATTAGAGAAAAAAAGTAACGAATGGGTGGGATTTTATTATCCTTCTTATATCCCAATAAACAAAAACTCACATTTGCCTTATGGCTTGCAAAAAGAATTTTTATCATAAATAAAGAAAATCTCCGCCACGAAGTATAAAGCAAAAACAACATCAACATAAAGAAATCAAATAAAACCACGAAATATCCTAGAATCTTACTTCGAAATCTCTCGCTCGGCGTCATACCGATCAATCGAACCTCCTCGATTCCGAGCAATTTATGCCTAATATGCAACCTGCCACCGCCTGCCTTGATTGGCTAAACAGCTAAGCAAATTTCTATTCTCGAACGAAATCAAGTTCCCTTCCGTAGCAAATAATCCTTGCGGAATATAAGTCAGTTTTGTACCGGCGGTCGATCGCGAAATTTATGGAAAGTTCTTTTTTTTTTTTTTCCTTTGCCTTTCTCGCTTTGTGTAGCAAAGAGATTCACTGCTGAATATAAAAAAAAGAAAAGAAGAAGATGGAAGAAAAGAAAAGAAAAACACAAGCACACGCGTGTAAAGGGTGGGAGTAAGTAGATCAAAGGGGCGGTTTCCAGAAGGGCAAAGAAATTGATTTCGAATAGCGAAGTGTGGCCAAGACGGATGACTGGCTAAAATGAGGGGGCCTATTAGTTGGCCCCTTTCCCCCCGAGAGGCCCTGCCTATCGACATTGATGAATGGGCCTAGAATAAATTCGTGGCCCCAGGGCCCCGTCAGGTAAGTGCCGGGAAATAACGCAATTACCCTACCTGTAAAGGCGCGAAACCCTCTTCCTTTGTTCTGGTCTCAGGCGTGAAGATGGTGAAGAGCTCTTTCCGAGGAAAATGGTGGAAGAGGATTCTAAATTTCCCAGTGAGCGATTGTTTAAGATAAAAATGACGGATGACTAATAAAGTTTAAAATTGGGTTTTCGGAATGTTGGAACAAGATGAATAAACTTCCAAAATCTAACAGGCTATGTATATATTCTTGTCGTCAATGTAGGTATTAGAGTTAGTTTTTCTATAGCTTTTATATGATATTTTAGAGAATAAAATTATTGGCTTTATGCTATCTTACTTTCATTCAGCTGTCTACTATGAAGTTCAGATTTTATTCCCAAGCACAAAATGAACAAAATTGATACCCTTTTACAAAATTGTTTCAGTTATTTTTTATAAATCGAACCATTTGAGAAAAATTCGATCAACGGATTTCTCATATTAGCTTAGATTAAATTTCAATGACACAAAACAAGTTTCTGAATTTTTATTCATAAATATTTTCATTACATTTTTTTTTAAATCGTCATTTGGGACTTACTTTTATCGAGTAAATGTCCTCTTTTTACTTTTTCATATACGTAGTATAGTAAAAGAAACTTGACGACTACTATATCGATTCGAAATTTTCACGTATCTCCACGTTTAGATCTTTTATTCGAAAAACATATTCTTAAAACCTGTACGTCAGTTTTTTATCAGTGACAAAAGTAACTCGAAAATTTTTTGAGCTAAATGGTTAACAACGATTAGAGTTAACATAGTTCTGTTTAATAAATTGGAAGAACTTAATTATTAAATTTGAATCCTCAAATAAGCAGCTGTCTTTGTTTGAAGCTCTGTATAGAGCTTAACTGTGACATATTTACTTAAATTTTAATAATTTCTCAATTTTACCATCAACTCAGTATAATATGTCTTTCACCATCAAATCCATTCATCAAGTATCTTAAGACAAAAGTTACTAAATAATCTTCTCGTCTGTGAACCCGCTTTAAATATCAGCTTGATATTGATTAGCATTTCTGTGGTCCAATAATCCCTTCTGCCCAGTCGATCGGACTGCTTGAGAGAGAGAGAATGAGCAATCGGATGTAGATTGTGTGGTAGGGTTTCTCAAACCGAATAAGGAAATCAATTAAATTTCCGGGTGTTGAATGTTAATGAGGCAACAATAGGCCAGCGATTTCGCAATGGGCACGTTCCGATAAGGCGCTAAATGGCCGTTTAAACTGGGCATAGTGTGTGCCCTAACAATAGACTAATCAGGAATGGGCACGTAGGTGGATAAATGAACCTTCAGACTCTCTGTAGACGTATGCTGCTTCCATTCTCTTCGCCTTCGTCTGATTCATCTGAAACACAAAGAAAATAGAAAATCTCCAGAAACTGTCATGGATTCTTTCACGAATTTCAGATTTGGAAACTTATAGTATATACTTTTTATTCGATCCTTTTGTAGTATTTCTTTGATAAATCTTAGAAAAGATACAAAAGCATGAGTAGGTAAAGCACAAAAGTACAAAGAATCCTTTCTCAAAACTTATTTTTGAGGTCTATCTTGTACTAAGATTCCTCATTCGCTGTAGTCGTAGAATTATAGTTCCTTTTTCACATTCTGAAAGATGAAAACGCATATAGAATACAAATAATAGAAAAGAACATATGAAAATAAGGTCCATGAGAAAGGACTCTTTTTAATTTTGTGATTTACTTACTAATGCTTCTGTATCTTTTCTAACAAATCCTACAACAGGATTGAACAAAATGTTTCTATATGTTTTCTATATTTCTATATGTTTCTATATTTTCTATATTCGTATACTATATGTTTCCAAATCTAAAATTTGTCAAAAAATCCATCACAATTTCTGGACTTTTTCAATTATTATTCCAACCTCCCTACTAGCACACAAATATTGTTTGACATTGATCAATATTCGTAATATTGTTTAATACTGGGGAATATTGTTTAATATCATATAATATTGCACAATATTGTACAGCATAGTGCACTTTGCGGTTCACTGTGCTACCTGAACTTTAAGGTACTTTTAAAGTGTTTAAAGACATTCTATTCCAACCTTTAAAAAATAAACCAGATGAAGTGGTGTCCTCGAGATATGCGCGCATATTTTAGAATAAATATGTTATCTCCTTCCACTTTCCCTCAAAACAATTATGAACCTTGGATAAATTTTGAATATCTTACATGGCATTAGCGAATAAAATATAGGTATTTGGCGTGAATCTAACATTTTTACTAAATCTATCGTGTAATTCTTGGCAGTATTTTTAATAATAATTGTTGGTTTGTGGTTAATAATAGCTGAAGAAAATCGAATTTGTGTTTTAAAAGTCTTTTTCCAATTGATGAAAATTCAGAATCTGTAGCAAAACTATAATTGTAGTCACAAATATATATACCAGTTTTATGTATTTAAGTCCATCTATTTTTGAATTATCGCATTTACATGCATACAAAAGTACAGGTCGGTGAACGATCAACTTTTTGATGTATTTAATTACAACTTTGATAAATACTTGTCCCTTTTCCTCATTTATCAAATATTTTAGTCATCTAACTCTAGCCATTTTGCAATTATCAGATTTGTTTATGCTCGGACAGCCGAATTTACCTTTTTCATTTTAATGGATTTCTCCCTCAAAATTTGATAAACATCTACAAATTTAGTGTAAAGATTATAAACTATATTTAATTTGTCTAGCTCAAAGCGTTTTTGAAATATCGTATCCACAGATAAATATATCCCAAATGTGTGAAAATATTTTTTCAGAATCATGGAGATCTGAAATGAAGAAATTTATCAATTCTAGAGTTCGAATTTTTTGTTAATTACAATACTTCATTTACCTATTTGTCTTATATATAATTTATCCCAAGAAAAATCCATTATGCTTGCAAGTCTGATGCTCGTTAAGTTCTGATATCAAGAGTTGAATTATTCACCAAACAATGATGACAGAGAAATATGAATTAAGAAATGTAATTTAAGTATCGAATTAAATTAAACATCTAACTAATTGTTTCGGTTTTGCTACATAGATTTCCTAATTAATAGTGACTTTACACAACTTGATCGTGTATCTATGAACATTAGATTACACATTAGATTTTAGACACATTAGATTAAAATTTAATGCTGATAAAAAGGGTTTAAAAGTACTGGCAATGTATGTTGTATTTTATGCTATTGTATAAAAATTTATTATTTTTTTTGGTTTCATCCAAAACAAATTTTATTTCAGTAAATTTCTTTAAAAAAATTCGTAAAAAAATTTTAATAAATTCTACAAACTTCTTTAGGCAATGTAATTTCCTATTTCACACTGCATTAAATATTTCTAATAAACCATAGTCAGTAGTCTCCTCAAATCTTTCGCTTAGAATCTCCAATTAAAATCTTGTCCCTTTTCTTCAGCATAAAATTATGGATCTTCGTTCGGTAAGACTGCAAATAACTTCAATGGCATTATTAAATCATAGTTATAAAATATAGAACTTTAGCATGAATCTAGCGTTTTTACTGAATATACTGTTTACTGTTTCCAATACTTTTTACCTGCCAATTGAACAGAAAAATTTGATTCAAAATTACCATTGTTATCACAAAATAACTTAATGAATTTTATAGATTTCAGTTAATTCGTTCATGAAAATTTCATTTACGCGTGTGCGAAAGTACAGACCTCAAATGGTTAAAAGACGTCGTTCCCACCCATTTCATTCACAAACACCTTTTATTTGGTGAAGGGTGTCAACTATATAACTTGCATGTTGAATTTACGGTCATTGGATGTTATCAATGCCCTGTTTTTAATCACCAACTAATACGCTTTTTTAATGCATCATCTCTGATAATCAGTGATTTAGTGGGGGATAAGCCGCATCGTAATATTTTCACATTTTTAAAAACATTTGGATTTTATCCTCTTATTAACAGATTTAAATATTTACCGTAAAAATAATATTTAACAGATTTAGTTCAAAACTGGATAATTACCTATATTTTAGATGCAAAATCTGTACGACAAATTTTATCTACCTAGCATTTTGCAGTTACTCATAAGAGCAAATCTATCCACCTGTACTCGAAAGATCAGGCAGACAAACTTTCTTTCAGTAGTATTTCGCTCAGAATTTGATAGAAATCTGTAAATTTGTAACATGTGCATTTTCAGATCAGACAGAGTTGTATTTATATTATTGGTAAGATTAACCAACGCAATTTTCGAATACTTTGCATAGGTCAGATATTTACATCAATTCCCCTGTTGAATCTCCCAGTTAATTTATTAATTAATTAGTTTGATTATTTTGAGTGGTTCAAGAGCCAGATTTGGCCATGCTGCTCCTGTATTATTGGTCATTCGATATGGTAAAATATATCAATAATTGAATATTTTACAGCAAATAGAATGTAGCTCCTATTAGGGAAATTCGAAGTTACATGTACTATCAAGTTGTAAAATAAAAACTTGCTCGTTTGGTGCCAGAAAGATATAGATCCAATAGTTAGTCCTCGCTTTAATCCAAGCGATGGAGCTGTTTGTCTCATTAGTTTGTAACAATATAGTGGTAGCTCTTAGTGCTACCACCGTTTTCTGCAAACTTGAATAATTGGAGCTACCTCGCTTTTGTAAAAAAACCTTCAATTGCAAAATGCAAATTTTAAAATACATAAAGTTATAAAATATTAAAATGTATAAATATATAATAATAATATATAAAAATACTAAACACTATTAAAAAATGTTAAAAAAATCAGTATTTAAATAAAATGATAAAATCCAACTGTTTTCAAAAATGTAAAAATGTTATGATGGGGGCCTTCCCCGACTAAATCACTGATTCTCGTAGTGATGCATTAAAAAAGTGTATTCGGTGGCGATTAAAAACAATGCATTCTGAAAATATATAAATGACAGTAAATTCAACATAAAAGTTAAGCATTTGGAACAACCTTCACAAAACAAAAGGTGTTAGTATGTGAAATGAGTGTGACGGACGCCCTGACGAGTTATTTTGACATCATGCTTCCGCACAGGGAGCCACAAATGGACTCTCCGTCTCTCCCGAAGGTATTCGAAAATAAATACTGAATGACTGGAACGCTGCTACAGCAAACACTAGCGGGAACTGGGGTTCAGTTCTAAGAGTCTTCACCGTCCCCCGTAGAACCCTTCCCGTAGGAATTAAGTCCTGTCATCGATGGGAGGAGTCAGATCCCCCACCTGTAGTATACCCACCATTTTTGCGAGATCAAACCACCATGCCGGAAGCATCTCATCCTCAATTACGGTGCGCCGCAAATGGAAAATAAAGAATTATAAACCGTAATTAGTTAGAGACCTGCAATCGCAAGATTCTTCCCATAATCTGCTGAATATCTCAGTTTAGGTGGACCAAAAAAAAACTTTTTTGACTCTGACTGGATTTTTGATTTCAAGTCTTTAGCAGCTTATTTCCCTTCTCTCTGAAAATAAACTATCGAGAGTTTATTCTAACCTTTTGCAATCCCGGCTACAACTGAAACAGAGTAGCGTGACATCCATATCAAATTTCTGGGAAATTCTTTTCCCTTTTTCCAGAGATACATCACTGTCTGAAAACAAGCCCCCTCAAAAACAAAGCAAAACTCATCGCTTCTCAGAAACGGTGAGAGAATGAATTTAAGAAGGGGGAAAAGGGGTAATAACAAAAACAAAAAAGAACGGAGAGCATTGTAGAACCTCAGCAGGTTAAAGCGGATGGAAAAATCGAAATGGGTGTCGATCGGGTACGAAGTCACGGTTTTCATATAGACTATAATTAAGGTTCTCGGAGTCGGTAATGGAGCTCCTCGACTCGTAACGACTCGGCATCGATTCGAATCCGCTCGGATTTCTTCTCCGAATCGATTCTTAATATCGGCGCGAGAGTTTTTAATCCATTATTCGAGGGTCCGTTGCGTCGGTAATCAAAACTCAGGGCCTTCATCCATGTTTTAAGAGGACGATTCGGGTGGGGTGCAGAGCTGCAAAGTCGTGCAAAGGGAAGTGCCACCCAGTATTTACACCGGAAAATTGCCTTCATTCGTCATTACCTTCAGTTCCATTGGTGCCCTCGTTCCATACGGGGGACTCCGCACCAATTGTTTCATTCAGAATGGAGGTTAAAGTTCCATTATCACGCTATGCATCACTTCTTTATTTCGTTTTGCCGCAAATGACCGGAATATTTTAGTGAATATCAATATTTTTCCATCACTAGTTTAATTAAACATTTGAAAAAATAAAAATTATCGATTTCAACAGTTCAAGAAAAAAAATCTTGTTTAAGAAATTATGTATAAAAGTTATTTTTATTTATAAATGTATAGAAGTTTTGAAAGCCAATTCAATCGATATCATTAAAAATAGTTTTTTGAATTTTAAATGGTGCATAAAATTGTTTGATAATAAATTAATTAAGTTGTTTTTCGTGTTCGTGTTTTGGGAGGTAACACTGGAAAACACCTAACTCTCGTTTAATTTTGTATTATTCGAAATTTTAAAAATTCGCCACACATACTACCCACATTGCACCACACTTACTGGTGAAACAGTAAACAGAGTTTTTCTTCGTTTGCATCTGCAATAAAGGAAAAAGCAAATTATAAATTAATTAATTTAATAATGATAATTAATTGATGGAACCACAGAAATGGTTTGATTGTCATTGCAGCATTGAAATTTATTTTTGAAAATAATAAAAAATTCAAAATCTGGATAAAAATTACTTCAGTTAAATTGATATTAATAAGAGGATAATTTTAGAAATTTCAAAACATTTTGAAAATCCTTTTTACCGAATAATACGCATTTTTGGAAATTTTCGATGTCTAATACCTTGTGGCGGTTGAGGTTCGAGCTCGCAACGTTAGAGTTCATAGCCACGTAACAAGATCACTAAACAAAAGTGATCATTCGTGTACCGAGGTTGCTACCTGGATTATAAGCTCCACCACATTTCTCTCGTCCTTCAATGAGTCGGAAGTGAGATGAACGTTATTTGTTGCTGTATTTTAGTGGTGGTATATATTGTTTTTTGTGTCTAATGCATCTTACCCATATTTTTTGGCGAGCGACAAACGTATTTGTAGAGCCAAGCACTATGATGAGCAAAGAACGTTTTTGTAACACCAAGCGCTATGAAGACTTTTTGCTGCAGGTAGAGGACGCCATAATAGCTATATGAAAGTTGTGTTTGTTTCGAACCAGGGTCGCCAGTATGACGGTTGAGGTTGGAACTCGTAAAATTAGGGTTGATAGCCGCTTAACAAGACCACTAAACAACAGTGAACGCTTGTGTCCCGAGGTTGTTATCTGACTTATAAGCTCAACCTCTCTTAAAGATACAATTAGTTGAAATTTCAACAAAAGACAACTTTCCGAAGTGCACATTCTTACCCTCTAATTCAATTTTTATTGAATTTGGTAGCTTTAGGTAATATTTCTGCCATAAAAGCATAAAAACTCACAGATATAAGAGCATAGTTTCTTTTATAATTAATTAATATAAATCTATATTTTCTTAGTAAAAGAAACGTTCAGAGCTCAGATTATACGATAAATGGTTATTAAACAAAAATAAGTAACTTACTATTTAAGTAAAATTCGATACCGATTTTGATTTTAGTACTTTTAAAGAAGATTGCAATGCAATCTCAAATATCTAATCACTTCTTATTGAAAACAATTTAAAATGTAATAAAAATAACTTTATTTCCACTTATCTTTTTCGAAAAATTTGCTATACCACATGCTTGCTTATTCAAATAGAAAGAGGTTTTAGCCTTTTTTGGAAAAATTAAAGATTTTAATTAATTTCTCTCGGTGTCATACAATATTACTTAACTTTTAGCTAACGAAAATTATTTCATTAAAGTCTCTCTAAGCATAATACAAATAAAGATTTTTGAAATAAGGAATACGGAAATATAACTTTTGTTTTATCAAACATAAGCTACTTTATTTAGAATTGTGCTACACATAAACAATTCTGTAGAGACATTATTTTAAATTATAAATATAGTAACAATGTCATTGATTTAATATTAAAAATACACAATATGGAGATTTTACTAAACCACTCAATTTTTATAACCAATGTACCATACTTTTAAATATCCTTAAAACAAAAGGTGCTTTAGTTTCAAGCATTATAACACACCCAATAATTTTATCGTCTGAAAAGTTTTTTATTAAATTAAGAATACCATTGAACCAAAAGGTTTTTAAAAACCGCAGACAGTGAATTTTCTCTTTAAGCTATTATGATAATATGTGTAATATATTAACTCTAAATTTTATCCACTACTCAAAGTTCTATATTCTTCTCACTTGCAATATTATTTATTCCGTATTCGACACAAGTAAAGATGTAAAGGGATTTTAATGGAAATATTTTTTAATATCAATTAGTAAACTTTAATGTTCTTTTCAAACAAAAAATATGTTCTTAATTTTTTTTATTTAGAACAGAAACGTAGAAAATAAAGGAAGAGAAGTTTTAAATCTCAGTTGCTTGGAAACGGAATATCAATAAGTTTTCTTATTTCAAAGACCTCTGCATCCGTTTAATTATTTATTAAATTTTGAAATTTTTTAAAAAAATTAAAAATAAACTTCTCAAAAATGAAATTGGTATCATTGAAAAGATAAAAGTTTAAATTTTAAAATGTTGCAAAAATATTTCTTATGGAATAAATGTCACCAAATTTATTCCAAAGTAATCTTTTATGGGATAAATGTTACCAAATTTATTCCAAAAATGTCTTCATTTCAATTAATTTCTAATTAATTGGATATTTAATTAATTTTTGCTCTTTGAAAAATTGATATTATGCAGCAAGACATAAACAAATTAAAATACAGAAAGGCATACACGATGCATTCATATAAACGAACTTGCAAAAATCAACAAAACAGCAGACAGTAAATCGTTAACTAAATAGCAGCAAAATAGTACCATTCACCATTAAATAACTAGAGAACTCTCTTAGCAATTAACTTTTCAAAGATAGGATTAAATCTTTTGTGCGCATTTTTATTGAAATGACCAGTGTGACAATATTTTGACTTTTTGAAAAGATCTTGATCCCGGCTTCTAATAGAGATATTACCGAAATTCTTGTATTTTCTGGAACCTTCCTTTTTATTGACCTGACATCGATTCATCATTCATTAAAATACTTGTAAATATTTCCTTCTTTTTATAAGGCTTACTGGAATATACCAAATCTAAGACTGAGACCCATCTGAAACTGAATTTCCCGACCTGTGTTCTTTATTTATGAGTGTGATGGCACTCATTTATTAAGAGCCTTTTTTATATTTTTGATAATCATGCGATAGTTAACACGTACAAACAATTATTGTGCAACTTTCAATATTAAAATTTTAGACTAATACTAAAAATTTATAATTATTTGCTTTTTTTTAATATTTTACAAAAAGATTTACTTCAAATAATCTATTAGAAAAAAAAGATTTAAAATTTTATACAAAGTTTCTTTCGTGCAATTACGGGTACACTTTAATATGAAACTAAAAAGCCCTTTGATATGACATTACCGAAATATAAAATATTCTCACATTCTAGCTAAATCAATAATTAAAAGAAATTTTCATAACTTTATTCTTGTTTGAAATGCTGCTTATATTCCATTGCTTCGTGGCTCAAATATGCTCTTTGTGTAAGAAATGGAAATGCAGCACAGAAGAAAATAAATGAAACAAAAAAGGATTCTTAAAAACCATTAATAAACTCAAAACAAAAATGAATTTTAATAAAATGTATTCTTCTAAAATAATGAACAGATGTTTTCTTTACTAGCTACTGCTGTGTATTTCTGCCTAGACGACTTTAATGGACTATTTAATGCTTAATGGAAAACCATGACGTCAGATCTATAATATTGCGTTGTTTCTCGCTTCAAAGGGTATAGTAATGCAAAACTACACTTTTATTTGTTACTTGTTAGAAAATATTGAATACCTTTTTCATTACATTTTGTTCTTTTTTTAGAAAAAGATGTTTTGTTTAAGTTCCTTTAAACCATCTAATACATTTAATCCAATTTCGGAGACTGTTGGCTCATTTAACACCAAAGACTTTTCAAAAGTTAGCTTTCCGTGATTTAAAACTTCTCTTGAATCCAAAATGTATATAACTTTTAGAAAAAAATATCTTTTAATTTAAAAAAAATTAACTAACAGTTTTTAATATAATAATATTTATAGATTGTAAAGCAGGCAATGTATAAAGAAAAATTCTTTCATAATATTTTACAAGATAAATATTCAACCTAGAGTTACTATATTTGTCTTTTAATTTATTTTTGATGAATAATAACAATAATTAACTCACTAAGAAAGGGTTTATTAGAAATTTAATAGCTGTATAAAAACCTTTTTTTTTTTGTAATTATAGCATGCCCATTGCTAAAGATTTATTCTTAAACAATTTGAAAATTTTATTTTCAAGAGTTTCCAAAAATAATTATTAAATTTGACATGTAATCAAAAGTGTTACAGTTTTGTGACATATTACTGTTTAAAAACTATTTTTACTCAAATACACAATTTTTAAAAAAGAAACTTTTTAGCTATATTAACCTTATGTCAGTATATTTTTGATATTTTAATAAATATTTCGATGTATTTTATAAAAATATTTTTTATGTTTTCGTTTTTAGATTTTTACTCACAATCGATGCGAAGACGCTAAATACATTTTTTTCTGCTCCTATTATTGATGCTTTATGAATAAAAATAAATTTTTAAAATAAAATAAAACTAGATTAATTAAGCCTAAAAAATTTTTGATGCCTTGTTGAGAAGATGTTCAAATGTCCTTTAAATTTTACATCAACAAATTACAATAATCGGTAACTTATTTTGTTTCTAATTGAAGTGTAATTTTCTCATAGTATAGCTTAATGACAGTTAATAAATATTGCCTGCTGTTCTGGATAATGACATTTTTTAAGTAAAAAGGAAATCTACGATAGTAAATTTCAAGTTATGTGAGAACATAATTATTTCTAAGTCATTATTTGTCTTAATTAATTTGTCATTAACCAATTTAAACCAGTTTGAAACAATCAAAAGGTTCTATCTTTATCTCCCCCTTCTCTCTATTTATATATGTATTTCCAAATGATAGATTATTTACCAATAAATTCTTAAACATATTAATTTATATGGAATTTTTATGAAAACAATATTTTCTTTTTGTAAATGCAAACTTCTATTTTTTTTATTTATGAGATCATAAAACAGTTTCATAATGTATAAAATCTTAAAACAAGAGTCAAATCCTCCAATGTCTCCCCCTTAAGAGGATTGAGAAAAAGGGAAAATATTTCTTTCAAAACTGTTATTAAACGCGAGCGAAGTTTCTTTGAACATATTAAAAAAATTAAATTATTTAATTTCCTCCCAAAAGAAATTCCGTTCTATGAAAATAGCAGCTATGATGGGTTAAAAACGCATCTGCTGTCAAAGAAACAAAAGTAATAATAAAACAATGCTGATAAAAGCTGGACAAACTTTTAAAACCACATCAGGCTTCACAGAAGCATACATAATAATAGGGCAATGCTGGTAAAATCAGGTAAAAAATATATGCGATTAAAAGATCTTGATGAATATTGCCATTTTTGTTTTATTTATTGCCTACGCGATTTCAAGCTTCGATTATTCAAAACTTCTTAACGAAGACAGAATCATGTTCTCACATGATAATAAAAACCTGGTTTCGTAGTTTCAAGATCTATCTTTTATTTTGTTATCCTCTGTTTCCACTCATGTATTCAAAGAATGGACAAATATTTAAGAAAAAATGGGGTACGTTATGAGAAATATTTATGGTAGTATATAAAAAATTTGGAGCGTGTTGTTGAGAGTGTAGATGTAGCTCATAAGCAAGTGACTTGATATTTTGTACTTTTGCAAGTGAAGACTTTTCTACTTCTGAACATTCATCTTCAGTTGCTATTAAAATTGCGCTTTCAATTTATATTTGATTTCAATTTATATTTTTATATTTGGTTTTTGTAAGTTTACCAACTTTTAAAGTCTAGCATTACAGATCTAATAGCTTTTGGTGACCAAAGACTTTTAAATGATTAAGTATTCCTAAGAATCAAATATTTTATGAAACTACGTCTTAATTATTTTCACAACAAAATATTTTGCATTAATTTAAGACACGAAATTTCAGCAGGTCATTCTGGGATCAGTTTCTTGTTAACTGTGATATTTCTGCTATTTTTTATTTTTTATTAATAATTTCTTAAAACATGTAATTAAATATTCAAAGTATGTGTCAAACTTTAGTACTTTAGCTCTATTTTAACCGTACTTCGATTCACAATTTCCGGAATAATTATTTCTTATGCCAGCTTAAAGTGTAAATACTTATCTTTTCAAAAACTTGGAATAGTATAGCATGCATTGTTAATTTTTAAATCGTCGTTAATGTAAGATCACGTAAAATAAGTAAGAGATCAGTCCTCATCAGTAAATATATATATATATCTTTGATTATGGCAAGAAACAAGTTCGTCGAAAATAATTGATATATTTAATTTCAGTTAAATAGTTAGGTATATCTTCAGGTTTATGATTCCTTCAAATAATCAGGCATTTCTTTTTCAATACCTATTATTAGTTCACACTCTCCCTATATATATCTTGTTCAAATTTTCAATCGATAATAAAATACTTTTTATTCCTCCACTCAAGTACAAATACATTTTTTTAAATTGTAGTGGATGACACATGATGTTAATACAATTTTTATTATATATTAATTCATCAATTGAATTTAATGCCTTTTTAATATTTTAAATAGAGTTTTAGCAATTTGTAATGAAAATTGAAATCAACAGACAGTAGCTTAATCGATAAAATTCGAGGATTTCAGTATTTTTCACGTGAAAGTAAAGAATGCGAATTTAATTCTTGCTAAAATCAATCCTTTTCTATACTTATTAATTTTTGATAATTATTTAATATAAAGTAATAATTAAAATAACATTTTTCATTGTTGATCTAGTAGGAATTCAATTTTTTTTTTAAATTATACGACTTGTTTATGCTCTGTCCATTAAACATATGGACCTTTCAATTGGAGATCATCAGCTTGCTACATCTGAAATAATTACAGTACAAAAATGTTTTATATGACAGTTTTAATTGTTTGTTTTATATGACTTATTTTTCCCTTTTGATGACTTACATTTATGGGGATTTATGACTTATTTTTCATTTTTTAATACATTTGACAAAAATATTTTATACGACTTATTTTAAACGTTGGTTTAAATATTAAAGGCTTTAATTTAATAAGTGTTTAAATTAGCGTAAGATTAAATATTGTTATTGACATCCTTTCCTACTTATAAAGATCTATTCGTATTTGCCAACCACCTGATTTGCCTAAGATATTAATTATACTTAGTCTTATTGAAAATATATAAACATAACTACCTATTAATGATATAGGCAAATTATCAGCCATTGAGGCATACGTAAAATATGAATGCTTATTGATATAGGTAATCATCTTAGTTTTTTTAATTAATTAAAATGTTATCTAAAGATTAAATAAACTCACTTCAAGGGATATATTTCCACTTTCCAAAGTTATATGTACCAAATAGGTCAAACAGTTTGGTCAGTAGAGAACCAACGTACACACACATGAACATTTATCTTTATTAGTAGTATAGATATTAGTGCCCCAAGTGTATTTTATTAATTTTGATTCAAAATCAGATTCACAGGGTGTATATGAATCCTTAATTTACTTCAGTTAGATAATTTCGTTAGCAAATTATAGTATTTTGTTATTGGTTAACCTATAAAAAATGGTTTGGTTATAATTTTACAAATTAACTGTTAAGTTCCTGATCAGAATTTATATGCATATGTTTCGATGGTCATAGCTAAGATAATGATATCTTAGAACTCGAGGTCTTAGGATTCGTAGCCAGATAATATGATCACAAGACTAAAAAGTATCACTCAGTCTTGAGGATGTTATCTGGCTTATAAAGCTTCCACTGTAAATTTTTTAATTAAGTTCATTAATGAAACTCATTAATCAAAATACTTAATCACATTCGTTGCCAATGTTAAGAATGTTAAAGAATTGTTTTCTTCGAATATTTATTTTGAAGAAGGATTTTCATTTCCACTTTATTTCATTGCATTTTTAGTGAAAACTTTATAAGCCAGATAACATCCTCAACACTAAGTGATCACTTTTGGTCTTTTGGTCATGTTATTTGGCTACAAATCCTAACATCGCAAGTTCAATCCTAGCTATCGCCAATCGATTTACTTTACAATAATATTTTATTCATTAAAAAAATTGATCTTTTCTTAATGTGATGGCAACACATAAACTAAAGCTTATTCGGGCAGACGTTAATAAAATCCAATTTTTCCCATGAACGCGTAACGTGTACTTGAAGGTTGAATTTTATTTTTATTTCATGCGGAAAAAAATATTGGAAAATATTATTGAAATATTTTTTTAGTTTGTTAAAAATATGAAAATAGGAACATAATGTATAAGTGACATATTGATAATGTATAAATTATATATTGATAACATTGAAGGAATAATTTTTTGAGCTAAAACTAAAAAACTATTTCTTAATAGCATAAAAATCATTTCTGTGCTGTAAATTTTTCTAAATTTATAAAATAAAGATGCTAAAATTTAACTTAACATTTTATTACTGAAAATCTTAATTGAAGCTTCAAAAACTCTTTTCGTTATACATCTCTATCCTCCAAAATATGTAATGCTACAAGCAAATTTGGTAGCTTTAGGTCGAACAATCTAACCTTTAAAGCACCACTTATTCCCTATATGTAAAGATAATTTCTGTGATCTACATTGGACCTTTTATTTTATTAGTGTCAATCATCATGATTAAATCTGCTCTAAACGAGAGAATCGATCGAAATTTTCTATAATCTGAATTCATTAATTCCTGCTTCGTATTTTACTGTAATACTCAGACATGATATAAAATCTACAAATAAAAATTGAGGTATTGCGGCCTTATGCTTGCAATCCTCATTTTGTAATGTGAATGAAATTAAACTTTTGAATAAGAATATTTTTTCTCTTTAAATAGCATAGAAATTATTTTCTTTCAGATGAAATTTATTGGGAGTAGATGTAAATTTAAGTATTTCATCATAGAAGAATAACCGTATTCTTGTGTTCGGTTATAACCGTCTGCTTCATTAATTAGGGAAAAGTAAAAAATATTGGCTGTTTTTGACGCCAAAAGTAAGAAAAAAACTGTCTTCTTTCATTAAAACCTCATTACAAATCATTGTTCTAATTACAGATTTCAAAATCCTGTATAGGATTCAGAAGAAACGTTTTAGCATAGTTTCTATTAAAGTAACAAGCTTTCTTTTATATTTAATATTGGCTTCAGAGATTTTATTGAGGTGTAAAGACGCGACAGTCTGAAATTTATTGATTTCTGTAATTTTGATTGGAATTATTTTTCCACACATGATGCAATTTAATCATCAAATACAGTCTTGATGTAGTGACCATCTCACAGAAAAAAATGCCAATTTTATGATCAATTCAACACGAGCCAAACCACTGTAAAATACAGAGGTACCTGAGAATGAGAAAAATTGAAAATGTAACTTAAAAACTCTTAAATTCTTTCAGTTATCTAGACTCTAAAGAAGGTCGCAACTATCTATTGAAATTCAATTGATTTTGAAATCTAAATTAGTTTCAAAGTCAATAAAATTCAGTAGAACGAAAATAGAACGGTTCACCAAATATTAATCAATAAACTGAACGAGGGATAGTTTCTTCTCTTTCAATGAGTAAAATGATAAATTTCATTCTTGATGTTCTTTTTGCATACTTTTCTTAAATCAAATATTATGCATTCTCCAATTTCAATATGTCCTCATTATTAAGGACATACATTCACGTATATTCTCCAAAGAGCCCTTCGCCGTATTATGTTTGACCATACATGACAAAATTTTAAAAAAATTACTTAAAAATACAGACAATGAAAAACGCAATTAAATAACTAGAATATTGATTACTGACCATATATTGACTACCAGTATTTACTACTTTATGACTCAATATATTATTTTTGTAAATTCCTTATCAGACGGACATCCCATAAACAGTTAAGTACAAACACATAAAAAACTATATTTGAATAAGTTTGAGCAAAAGCATCTTCCATTTCTCAATGAAAGGTCTCAGCATAAAAAGCAGTTTGGAAAACTTTGAAATAAAAATTTAAATCACACTTGTTCTCGGCCCAAATCATGACCTATCTCAAACATATCCATTTAACTCCTAAATTTGAAGCTTAAAAATACTTTGCTAAATAAGCTGTTAAGAAATTTATGAATGAAAAATTCTGTGTAACTTCAAAATTTTTCATTGAAAAATTTAGGAGTTAATATTGACTACTCGGTTGGTAACCAAAGGATATTAGCAGAGAATAACGCAAAATATTGAACCATCAAGGCATATCATGATGGGAAAATAATTCAGAAAAGAAAAATCTTGAAGGTAGAAATTTTCTGTATTATTACTACGCTTTTTATCAGACGCAACAAAAGGTGCTCAGTTACCTAAAATATCTTAATTACCTCAACCTGCAATTACCTGAAATAGAACTGTACTATGTTTTTTTAATCAAAAATAGGCATCTTGAAAAATAAGAATCATTGAAAATCTGCTATATGTTTTAAAACAATGCACAAAAACAGATGTCTTTGTCCAATCATGTTCAATATCCAAGGAAACAGAGCGTGGAAAACTGATTGGAATATACTGTCAAGAAATAATATCCACTGAGACGTGAGTTAGTTTGAGGAGGTTCCCCTGACAGACGGACAGTCAGATATCATTCTTGGAAACGGAATTTCAATCTCTTCTTTGCCCTTCTATCAATAATGAATAAGTTGACATTCGGGTAACGCCCGATTCATTCATCAACGCGGAATCCCCAGCATTTACATAATCTCCACTTTTCTCCAAATTACACCTACTAATGTGAGCGAGAGGCTAAATTTGCCGGAGTGGGGGCTTCCTTTACATTTTCAGACACTAAACGACAAATAACTGGATGTTACAAGGGGGGGGGGAGCAAATCAAAGATTCCCAAGTATGTGGCATTGTGTCTGTAGTTGCTTTATTATTTGTAGATGTATTGTTTATAGTTTATTATTGGATTTGGTTCGTTATCCAACTTTTCTGATCAGTTCTAATTGTATCATTTCTAATGCTTTTTGATAAGCATTGTATCCCTTTTAATGTAGGTAATGCAAAAAGATGTGTAGGGTTTCAACAATTTTTTAAGAAAACTATTTATTGCACATGTGATTCAATAATATCTAAATACCATATTGCCTTTTCAGTCATTTATTCTAAAGAAAAAGAAATGTTTAAGGGTAAAAACTCCAAACAAAAAGAATTGACATAAAGATTTTGAGCAAAAGCAGAATGGATTTGTTCTAACTGTTGAAACTGCAGTAAAACAGACGATTTATTATATTATAGTGAAGTATTATAGTGATATAATATATATAGCATCTTGCAATGGCATCCAGTTATAAAGAAATACTAAAGTTAAGTTAAGACAAGATAAGAAAAAAAAGAGAATGGAAAGATTTATAGAAAAAAAAATCAATAAAGAAAGCAAAATTTAAAAAAGAATGAAAAAGAGGATTTTGAGCTTAGGTAGTTCTTTCTTTTAAGTAGTTCTTTTTGATATTACGGAAAAGAATGGATTTCCTGATTTGCTTGGTTTAGGAAGATGCATACAACTCTAACAATATATTATTCTGTAGTATCTTAAATTAACATCCTGTTTTTTTAGCAAAATCGTGGTTATTTTAGAATAAACCCCGAAATTTTGAATTGCGATCAAATGATGTTAAACACATAATCTGGCATCCGCCTTACAAGTGTCCAAGTCACATCAACGAAAAGGTGTTTAGTCTCGACAAGACAACCTGTAAATTTCGAAAAAAATATTCCTTCCTAAAATAAATAAAATTGTTCAATGTGCTTTTATGTATATTATGAATAAGTTGAGTTATGGAATAAACAGATAAAATTAAGGAATTGCAAATATTTTTTTTAATAAATTCCAAAAATTATAACCCCTGACTCCTTTACTCTAGACATAGCCATCCCACCATGAACTTGGAATAAATTAAAGAAAATTGATTTCAAAATGTATTATATACATTTTTTTATATCTTTCTACTTTAAAAAAATCAATTAATAGCCACACCATTATTTAAGACTTAACCATATTTTACTTATTAATTTATTCATTTTGATTTTTTCCTGCTTTTTCTCCAGATACTATCTTAGATTGAACATTTTAGCTCTAGAACTTCACTAGAACTAAGAAATTCTAGTCACTTTATTATTGTTTGTGTCCATAAGATGTCTACGAATTTCTTTAACAAGGAAAAAGAAAGTGACAAAAAGAACATTTATTTACAGAAATATATAGATCATAATCCCTCCATCGTCCGAAAGACGCAATGTGATAAGTAAACCAGTTGCTGAAATCGCATAGGTAATTGTTATTCTGAAAAGAATTCCTGAGTTTTCCATCCATTTTGTTAAAGGAATGGGGACTTCCAAGACTTATCACTGTGACAACATCGTTTGTTAACTAACGCTTTAACCTCACAGACGTGGAAGCAGAGCATATATGAAAAATTGGTGAATGTGCTTATTCTTATAACTGGATCTCTTCACTCGTTTAGATTTAGCTTAATGAAATTGTTAATTTGAAGACACTTAATTCAAATGATACTTTAGATTTGTATGCTTTAACTTCTTCCACTCTTCTTCTATAAATTAAATTTTAAAAACCTCAATGGCCTTACAATCCATGTGGGCCATGAGCTCACAGTGACCATATCTCTTTTCTTGACCGAGGCGGCTGGGGTGCAAGGCACATTTCCAGATTAACTGATTAACCTAGCGCGGAACCTCTAGTATTTGATTCCCAAACATGCTTCGTCTTCAGTTTATCAAACCACTGAAGTGATGAAAGGCTAAATCGACCTTGCTCAACCCCAGAAACATTAAGTCACCTGCGTGTTGGAAAGCGAAGTATTACTATTAAGCCACCGGGGTTTATTCTTTCCCTCTAATTTGTAAAATATTAAACATAAATATACACCAATCCATTTCAATACAGTCCAAAACAATGAGACAACATTTAATTTTTCGCCAAGTAGTCTTGAATTTGAAGAAAAATTATTTCTTCAAGCACAAGAGGGAAGATACTTCTAAGCGAGCTTCTTAGGATGAATTTTCGTGCTTAACTTCGTAGAGTAGAGAAGAAAAATTATCATTTGGTAGATAGGATTTTTTTTAAATTATAAATACCTACATTTTCTAAAGCAGGATCATATACCAAATTTTATTTATTTAATTTTTAGTGTCTCTGAGAGAAGTAATCGACGGCAGTAACTCAATAGTCAAATTAAGTATAAAATCTAGTTTGCACTTATATTTCTTATTTAAAAAAATTGTTGAAGGATAAATTCCATTATTTTAATTCTTTCATTCTTGAAATATGTTTGTATACACGTAGATTGGCAAATAAATAAACTTTAAAAGAATTTGACACAGACCTGCAGTTTTGGAGTAAAGTCATGATTCATATTTTTCATCAATTCCATTGTGGATTTGGGTTACCATACTCACAGACGGATGAACAACCATAAATTAGGAAATAATTTTTCTGTATTCAGGAAGGTTTAAAATTTGAAGAATCATATAAATCTATAATGAATATTTTTTAATATACGTCATTTTCTCTCTGCACACTTCGTATACGAACGAGCTGAAGTGATCTCAAAACTAACAAATTTCTCATACAAGAGAACCCTTTACTCAGCATTAATGTATAATATTTACAAAATATTTTTGTCGTGAATTTAGCATTTTTACTGAATGTGACACTTGGCTAGAATTTTGGCATTTAATTCCTAGCATGGATTAATAGCATCCAAATATCTAATTTGTGCATCAAACACCTCTTTTCACTCGACTGAAATAAAAATCTAACATAAAACTGCATTTAGTAACGAAAAAAACCCGTATATCAAATATAATATGTTTAAGTCATTTCGTTTTTGAATTATTGGATTTAAATATTTTTTAAAGTATAAACAGTCAATCCGTTGCAACAACCAATCAACCCACAATTGGATTTTGCTCAAAATTTGGAAATTGTTTACATAATTGATGTTAAATCTGTGTATTGAATTTCTAAATAACCGGACAAAGAGACTTGAACAAAATTCGTTTGAATGAAATTCGTCTATTTAAAACTTGATAGAAAATTTGATCTGCAAATTTGATATAAAGATCGTATACCGAATTTCTACCATATATCTGAAAATCTTTTTGAGTTGTTTTTGTCACAGTGAGATAGATGGACATTTTCTGAAAATGCATTTTTCGAACTCTGAAGTAAGGTGTCTACTAAGTGAAGATTCGACAAAATCTCGAGTTCGAATTTTTTTATGATTACTATACTTTATCTATATATTGTAGAAAGTAAAAAATGAAACGAATTATCACTGATTGTTCCCTTCAATACAAGCATCCATGGTGTACTAAGGCTTATCATATAATAACCCAAAATAGTTTAAGTACTAAATCGCAATGATTTTTGAAGAAAGCAGATTCCATTAATGGAAGAGAGAAAGATAGAAATAATACTTGGACATGTATATCGTATAGATAATTATCCCTTAGTATCTTCGGTTAAAATCTTTTTTAGAATATTAAATATTTAATTTAAAAGAGAATTCAACAAAGAAACTTGGTGATAAGTGATACAAAGTAAAATTTTACAGTATCCCTTTGATATTTAAACGGGGAAAATTCAAATACATTTAGAACCCTATTCGTTACAAGATGACAAAAAAGAAAACGTGGAAAAAAATCCTAAGCATAGAGACTATTTTTCTAAGAACTATCCTCGAAGAATAAAAAAAAAATGTGTTTTTAAATAAATCAAAGAATTTGAAGAAAGAAGCACCAGACATAAAATGTTTTCGTTTTTGATTATTCAGAAAAAGGGTTGTTATTTTAAGTTTAAAGTTTTTGAACCAAAGTATTCATTCATATGAATAAAAAAGAATCCCTTCTCAGTTCAAACTAGATCAGAATATCAAATGAATTCAGTAGAGTGCTTAACGTCGTTTCTTTGGTGAGAAGTAGAAAGAAAATGGCTGTTAAGAATCTTCGGAGAGAAAATAAAGTTTCTTCCTTTGGAAAAATTAGAAAAATATTTGAAAATACTAGTTACAGGTAATTTACTATTTGAAAATACAGTCAGAAACTATAATTTATTTTTAGCTACTTTGCTTTTAGAAGGCATTTTATAGTTCTGTTTTTACCATTTTTGTGGTGAATCTCTTCTCAAATTTTATTACATAATACTTTATTTTATAATCCGTTATTTGACTTCAAAGCAACGATTAAAATTTTTTTAGGAAGACGAAATTTTTTTCAACTCATGTGGTATGTAAAAGAAGCTGTAAATAGAATTTTTGAATGGAATCAAACTATTATTTATAATAAAAAAAATTTAAGGGTAAGGAATTTAGTGATAAAAATTATCATAAATGTATACTATAAATTCCTCTTCTTCTTGAGTACAGTTTACCAGCCTGCCACCAAAAAATGTAGTTCCAATATGATTTGCTATGGACGATTGTTGTCTTTATCATAATCCATCCATATCAAAGCTAGTTCTCCGAATTGGCATCCTCTTCAAGGGAGGGGCGCCCTAGCCACTAAGTGCTTAATCCCTGTCCTTACTTTTCTTCCTTTACTCTTATGTCGCCAAACGAGGAGCAGACCAACACTTTAAGAAACTCTCCACCAAATTCTCGTTCCAAGCCAAAAGAAATCCAAACACTTACAAACTTTAAAATATTTAGTAAAATCAATTTGTAACATCATATCATTCAATATTTTAAGATTTTCTGACGCCATCAGTGTTGTACTGTACTTAAGTCATTATTTACAACATTTAGATTCTTTACTAGCGCTAGGATTTCTATGCATTCCTTTAAACAAAGAAAAACAATTTCAATTCCTGCACACTTACAAACTTTAAAATATTTGGTAAAAAACAGTAAATTTTTAACATCATATCATTCAATGCTTTAAGATTTTCTGATACCATCAGTATTACACTGTACTTAAGTCATTATTTTCAACTTTTCGTTTCTTTCTTAGTTACAGGATTTCTATGCATTCCTTCAAATAACAAAAAACAATCCCAATTCTTGCACAGTAGCATTAATTTTTTCTATTCTTCGAAATCTTTGAAAGAGTGCAGTAAATCTCCTATGTCCTAATATAATTGCAATCTCTATCTTGTATTCCTCTTTTATGGCATTCTCTAAAGTTATATTTCAAAACGCTGCTTCCAAATTCCACTGTACCTTTGCAAACACATATTCTCAAACTTCACAAGAAAGCAGTAATTAGATATCAAATAAATCATTTTATTGATAATTAAGCATCACTCTCAATTATTATACCGTCCAGAAAGAATATCTAGGATGCCACATTTGAGACCTATAAGGCCTGAAGCGCCATAGAATGAAATGACAGACTAATGAAATTTGATTACAGATTTTATTCAATAAGGTAATATTTCTTGCGCTATGTGTTAGCAATCCCCTAAAAGTTCCAAAATTCGTCAAGGATTATTAGCAACAGAACTGCTGCTTGCAAATAACAAAGCAATAGCTTCATTAAGATCGTGCCTTTTCTAAGCCGAATACCAACAAATTCAAATGCAACACTGGCTTAAAGCTAATGAATTATCAAACAATAAAAATGCCTCCTTTAGATTAATGAATCTGGGTTTGGTACATGTCTGAAAATTATTTCATATCAAATTGTGTTTTTTTTAAAAAGCAGTTTCAGATCCATAAATATAACATAGCAACCTATCGCTAATTTTAACAGTTTAAATAAATAGTTTATAATTCAAGTGTTTAACGGCTAAAACAATGATGATTCCTGTAGCTGGAAATATAAACTCTCAAATGGATCTTGGCTTTCTTCACTCAGCTACACCTCAGTTCTTAAGAGAAAGATCGTAGAAAATCCATTCCCTTTTTAATAAGTTAATTGATTTATTCAAATATTGAAGAATGAGCAACCAAGATTTTGTAACATGGCATCACAAAAATTGTGCAAGCATTCACAAGAAGTTCAGATTCAATCCCTAACGCAAACTATTTACATGAATAGAAGATTTACTACTTCAATTGAAATCATTTTAACTCTTATAGACGCTTGAAAGACTAATAACTCTTCTAATAACTATCAAACTCTGTATAAAATCTTTCCAAAGGATTGTAGGATATACCTTTTTTATTTACAGCCAATCAAGCCGTTACTACAGTACTAAGCCGTATAAACAGCGATAATTGTGACTAATTTTTATGCTCATTAAACTAATAAAATTTTTGCATAGGAAAACAACGGTGAACGAAAGTTCAAACAATTTTCAAAATACTGATAAAAGGGGGAGAAGACTTTTCTATCATTTCTTTTATTACTTAAGTGACTAGGATATTACAATGTTGTGTTAAAATTACTTTTGTAATTAGGTCCCATTTCGGGCATGGTTCTTCTTCCATATTCTATCTATGAGGGGTGAGAATGCGCCCCTGTAAAAAGGAGAAGTGCAAGCGAATTACTAGTCTTCCTCTAATTTCTGTGAGTTAAACACATTATGTTAAGTAGTGCTGGACTGAGCTTATTTTCCCACAAGTGGAGAATATACTTGCTGCAAAAAATGGACCAATATTATTTTAATGCATACCTTAAAAATCTAGAATTTTACTACAAGTATTGCAGCCTTTAGCCAAACTTATGTTCGCTGATGTGGGTGTCATCCATTCATCAACAAGAGGAAAGTGCAGGAGTCCTGGCATCTCCGTGATTTAGGCATCCCGGTTCGGGCATGGTTCTTCTTCCATGTTCTGTCTATGAGATGCCCCCCTGTAAAAAGAAACTGTGCAAGCGAATGGGACTCATGAAGTGACCAAGTCGTATCTTTGGCCTTAACTGGCGTTACTGAAAGAACAAGAAATGCTCACTCGGCTAAAATCGCTGACAGATAACTGTCGGAGGGCTTTTAAAGTGTCATAAGTCACAACAGCACAAACTAGGGAATCGCAACCATTAACAAGAGACAGACAGTTTCACATATCAATAATAGTCTTGAGGTTATAATGGTAAAAATCCATTTTAATGGAAGCATTTCGATAGAAGATATATAAATATATGACAATATGTACAACTTACCTAGTTAAAATTGTCTTGTAAATTAATTTTAGAATTTATTTCATTTTAAGTTGTGAAAATTTATTTTAGTGCCATTATTATCTTGTCATTTTTTGATAAGTTTTCATTGAAAATCTACTTTAAAATTAAATCTTACATATTTATAAAATAATTCACTGGAGTCATGCAATTTGCAGTTGCGCCCCTATTTCCTTAATACTAAGAAAATTCAAGAAAATAATCTCTAATAAGTGTTAGGTTTCGGTTACGGAGTTTTCCAAATCCATTCCTTTTTGTCTTTAATAATTCAAAAGGCGTGTGGCTAACGCCCGAACTATTAATGTATTAAGAACAACCACAACCTTAAGTAAAGCTCCATTTGCAACTCTTCATTTTCTCTCTTTTTTTTCTTTCCATTCCAAATATCATCGCAGCACATTTGGAAAAGTGACTTCTTTTCTTTTTTGTTTTTACTGGTCTCATCCTCTCATGGGCTTGATCAAATTTGGAGAAATCATCCATTAATCATTATCTAGTTCCAGTGGAAGCGACAATTAGAAGATTGTGGCGACATGGCATGAAACCTCCCATTATTCATGCCAGACGCAAGTCTGCGTTAAGATTTAATTTGAAGTGAAAACGTTCTCGACTGGAAATTAGTGGAAGGAGAAGAATTTAGAAGAAATGGCTGTCTGTTAATCGAATTTAATGTAGCAAGAAAAATACGTTCTCGATATTTCGTCGTCTCATTAATGATCTATGAAGCATTTTAATGCTATTTTATTTATCAAAATTAATAACTGTCATGTTTTGTATAAAGGGAAAAAAAGACAGCAGCTAGTTGAGAGAAAGTGACAAGTAGAAAAAGTATTTTCTTTGGTTATTTTATAAATAAACCCATTGTTAAAAATATATATCTTATTTTTTTAATGCTGAAGAGACTGTACAGTGCAAAAAAACCATAATAATTTAGTGATGACGACGTCATGATTTTGTAAATACAAAAACTAAGCAAACTTCGGTTTGGAATTTTTTCCCCTTCACCGCTTTGACGGGAGGGGAAAAAATGAGATATTTGCTGATTAATCAGTTTTGGCGAATGTAAACGTAGTTTTTTTATTATTGTCGTAATTGACGATATGATAGTGAGGATATTTTATTCAGTTTTCTTTCTTTGAGTATATTTTACATGATATAGAATCTTTTATGATATTTTTTAAATCAAAATTATTTTTAAAATAAAGTAGATATTTGTAAAATAATAAATGTACATGATATACAATAAGGCTGCAACCGATTTTAATGAAATAATAAATAGATGTAATATATAATAAAAAAAATAATCGATTTTTGCAAAATTGTTATCTTGGAAATCTGCCTCGTGAGTACAAGAAGTAAGATAATTTATTAATTCATTTTATTACAAAAATACAAGAAGTTCAACAAGTTCAGTGACCAATAGCGATCCACAATTCCACTGAAAACAAAATGCGCATTCGTGGATTATACAAAGACTGCACTTGCAAAAAATCAACATTATAGTCGCAAATAGTAAATCGTAACTAAGCAACATAATTGAGCTCAGAATGGAACTAGAGAGCTTGCTCCTAGGTAAGCATTCTAAATAGGGAATTCCTTTGACTGAATGGCTTTAGCCTCTCACTTTTATATAAAAAGCCTGATGGGGCATGGAATTTTCTAGAAGAAATTCTGAATCTCTTGTTCTAAGAGAGATATCGTCAAAATACCTACCCTTGCAAGAACCTATTTTTATTGTCAAATTTGCCACCAAATGTGAGAAAAATTCTCCACTGTAATCAGAATCAATAACCTGACATTGATTCACCCACCATTATACTTGGAAACCTATTTAACGATGACTCATATTGCATGAAAACAATATTAATATCAAAGTTGATTGTTAACTATATTTTAATACATCAAAGTGCATTAATAGAAAATGTTTCTTCTTTTTTGAGTTAAGCATTGAATGAAAATAATAAAGATTCATCAGTGAAATTCAGCGTGTTGATTTCAGAATCATATTTTCTCAGATATTCACAAAATGATATTTAATTCATTTTATTATTATGTTTTCAGAAATTTCTACTTTCCCCAGTCTGAGAGAAATATTTAAAAATTTATGTTTATTGATTTATTTTTATAATGCATTTTAATGTTAAAAATAATATAGTACTGCTTCTTTCCACATCTTTCTATGACCCTCAATAACAAAAAAAAATCTGAGTTTTAATAACTAAAATGTCAAATCAAATGACATTAACATATGTTTTTCAGTCTGAAAGTACTAAATTGTGTTAGTATTGAAAATTTTAAAATAACGTTTTTTTATTATAGTATGTACTTTTCCATGGACTTTTACATTTCGCCGGCATTGGTGATAAAATCATTAAAAATAATACAACCGACACCAAACGGAAATGGTAACAAATTTTAGATGTATACTGTGTGTTATCGTTTATAAAGTCTGCGTGACGATATTTGCGCCAGCGGAATGGATAAGTACCAAAAAATTATGAAAAAATACATAGCATCATTTTTCCTGCTGCTACGTTCAGTAGTGGCTGTATACAAGATGAAGAAGCATCACTTTTCCAAAAATTTTATAATATAGCTGGATATCAGGACATGAAGAACTTGAGATAAAAGAACCAACTTACTCTGAATTCCAAAGCCAATTTGTTTTGTATTTCTCAATTTTACAAATCATCGCTGCTGAAGTAATAGCTCTGCGAATACCATTTAGGATTGGATAACTTTCAAAATGCCTGGACCCATTATATTAGCGGATTCCAACACATCACCGTTATAAAAGTTCTTAGATATTGTTACTATCACAACTTTTTAAAATTGGAAAGTGAGTCCTAACCCTTCAACATTTTAACAGAACCCTGAACTATCTACTTATGTGTCTGATATAAAAAATTTTTAAGAAAAAAAACGGAAGAAGAAGACATTATTCATAAAACTAATAATTGAAAGTTACTATCACTTAAGAATAATACTTGAGAACTGCTATTACTTATTATTAATAACATTTTAAAACTGACATAAAATTGACTGAAATAAAACTGATAAAATTATAAGCGTTCATAAAAGTGACAACTGCTTAAATAATATTGTATACAAATGCAAATTCCAACCAAACATGAGTTATAACTAAATAAAAACGACATACACTAACATTACGTACCTACAAATGCATTCACAAAATGAATAAATAAAAAAAATCATTAACATAAAAAATTAAATTGAAAAGTGAGACTAAATTTACCATCTTATTTTAACACAGATCTCATCAACTATATAGCCTAGGAACGTTAAATACCAAAATTTGCAATTGGCCAAAATAAATATAACCACCCGTGATATGACAAGACAATAAAATAATCAATTTGATAATCTACAAATTGACGAGAATAAAATTTCAATAATTTAAAGGTATTACGAATGCAAAGAAGGCTGATTTTTTTTATTTGGCGCCACGCCATATTAGCCAAGCTGTGCCAAACTTATTTCAAATACAAAAAAAAATTCATTAAAATCACTAAACAGGTACAAGTTAAAAGAACCAAGTGAAAATAGAAATCAAATATTACACATGAAATAGATTTCAAGTGAAAATGAAAACAAATTAACATGATACGGTTCATTTGTTTTGATTTTCAGTTATAATGAAACAATTATATCTTTCAGATTTGGATAATCTGTTCCAAAATATTTGACTCTTAGAAAACAGTATTTCGGGCATTCATGTGTTAGGACAAACGGTACTTAGAATAGAAGGGTAAGTTATACTGGCCTAAAATTGTACTATCCGTAGGAATAGGCTGAAGAAAGGCCTTGGGATTTCTTCTAATTTCTATCTATAGGTTATTCACTTGCAATAACTCAGGTTTAGAAGGGATATATCCTTAATTAATGAAATAATCACTGTAAGTGGCAACATTATCTTGGAAAGAAACCATTGAAAATCTCTTTAGACTCTTCGGCATCTGCAGCATTCCCATGAAAGATAGTCCCTCGACGGCGTGAACGGGTAAACGAAACCCCTCTCTCGTTCCAGCGTGCGTCAATAATCACTTTGTCGATAAGCAAAGGTGAGGAGCGACGATACGCTCAAGGAATCGATCATGATCCGTCGGTAAAGGGGCGATAAATTAGCTCCACAATCTCCGATCTTGTAGAAGAGTCGAGTGAATTTCACAATCGACTTCCAGAAACGATCTTTCCTTTCTCAACCCCCTTTCCACACACCCGAGGGTTCCAATTTCTCGGAGAGGATGGGAGAGTTTGTGGAGGCTAATGTTCCCCCCTCCAATAAATTCTGGAGGAAGGATCGCTTCTGAGGCAGTGTTGGATATCTACCGGATTCCCGCGGATTTGCTGATCGATGTGTTGGGATGGAGAGCAACAGGTTGCGAAGTGACGCAAAAGTTGTTTCGCTATTTTGGTATCATGTTAATCAAGCTTTCTGTGCAGATTTTTTTTCTTCTTTGGGAAGCAAGTTTTTTCTTTGATATCCTAGTTGTATAAATGTTATAAAAACCACAATAACTAAGTGCAAGACATAAAATATATTATGATAAGCACCTATTCAAATTTCAGAAACCATTATCCAAATTTATGCCCACCAATTCTACTATCCAGCAAGTCAGCTCCTTCATAGAGAAATCGTATTGGTAAAATAATGCATCTCAAGTAACATTTTTCGCCTTTTTACTTTCTCATACACAAAGTATTAAAATGTATAGTAATAATCAAAAAATCGAACCCGAGACTTTGATGAATCTCTACGCTTTAAACTTCCCTGTGTTCGAAAAACATATTTTAAGAAAATGTCTGTCTATTGTTACAAAGATAATTCACAATCGCTTTGAGCTAGACCGTTGAAATTTGCTATGCTATCCTTACCTAAATTTGCATATTTCTATTAAATTTTAAATAAAACTATATTCAGAAAAGTCCATCTATCCAACTGTTCAAATATAAACTAACACGACAATTAGAAAACGAAATGAGCAAGATAAATAAATTCAGTACACAGATTTAACATCTGTAGTGTAGATACCTGCCAAAGTTTGAGCCTAATCCAATTACGTATTAACTTTTTTTTTTGCTTGACTTTCAGAAATAAGTAAACGTGATATTTCAAAAACGCAGTGACGAATTTATCAAATCTTGTATAGAATTTTGTCGCTACAAGTGCAATTATGCATCATTTTTTTTCAATCGGTTGTGAAAAATATGTCTAAAACGAAAACTTTAACGTGTGCCATGGATTAATTGACCCCGTGTGGTGACCGGGGTGCCCCAACGGTGACCATGTGGTCACCAAGGGGTAAGAATAGTCCCAATGTATCCCAATGCATGTCGTAAGAGGCGACTAAAATGGGGTTGGGCGTAGGGCTAACTCCTCTACCCCGTTCAGAGTTAATAACTGGTGAAGTCTATCCAAGAAGCGGGCAGCCTGGAATTCGATTCTTCGGAAGGCCATGGCCCACCCTGGGCTGAAGCGCCACTGAAGAAGAAGAAGATAGATTAATTGCTAAGCAACTTGCAAAGAATAACACGATCGATTCCATAGAAATGCTAATATTTAAGTAACTATTGGTCGGCAATGCCTTGTAAAGCGTTGTCTGGCATGGCAAGTTTATTCTTATCATATGAATTTATAATTCAGTAAAGTAAATTCTTAAAAAACACAGAAGTATTTCTATTTTGCTTTCCATAATAAGTAGTAATAAGTAATCTGATATATAGTATTTCTAGACTTTCCTTGCACTAATCTACTTTGAACGTTTACAAGATGAAATTCTACTTTTTTTAATTATTCTAAATGAATTTACATCTATTTTTAAAGCAATTTCTGAAAGGCACGAAGTTTAAGTTCTGCTCAGTGAAGAATGGTCCTAATTTTTTAAAGATGATTTTAAAAATTAAGAAAAATTAAATATTACATGTGTGGTGAGGCAAGTGAAGATTTGATTGCGTTTGTTGCACGATTGTAACGTCATTGTTGCGATGTTGTCAGCGAACCAACTGAGCGTTGTTTCCCTTTCATATATACCAAAACTTTATGTGACACGTGACAAACTCATCGAAATTCATCTTTTTTACCCCTTAAAAATCATCAATTGTAACTGAATACGATAATTCATAATGAAAGAAAATTCATAGCAAAGTAACATTTTTGAGATTTTTCTCGAAAATAGATGGCGGATGAAAACAGGGAACACTGATGACTTATTTATCTGTTCTAGACTTTCATCCGAATTAAAAGTTGGCAAAGTTGGTAGAGTAGTTGTGGCCTGAGATTTTTGGTTCATGATTGATTTGTTGATATGATGATGATTGGGTTTTTGGCTTCGTCAATTATTTTCAATTAATGGATGCTCAACTAACTAAGTCAATCAAAATGGCTAGTAATTCTTACAAATTTAAAAAAATCTTTATTTTTTAATATTTGTTTTTTCAACAATATAAATTATTTCATTTCTTATTTTTTCTTAAAGTGGCAACAAAAAAAAACAGATTATAAATTGGAAAATCTCGCTTGTTATCAATTAGAAAACACGTAAGATTATTTATTGTTCTGAATTTAAACCTCATCTTAAAACATTGCAATCGAATAAATTTGATTTAACATACTAAGTTAATTATATGTAATTTAATTCATTCCAATAGAAATAACTATTTTAAGTTTAACTTGGATCAACTAACTCAAGCTGGGCTCTTCTTAACATGCAAAAACAGCTCTTATGTGTGATCCAGCCTGCCATAAAAACTAAAAAGGCTCTACCGTACGCAAAATGACATGTGGAACAAAGAACGCATTAGAAGCACTTCGAATAAAGATTTTATTACTTTTTAGAGATACGATTTTCGCGTTTAAAAAGGACTGTAGAGGACCCATCGGGAGAGATAGGGTCTGATAAAGCGACTATGTGATTCTACTTTAAAATGCATGAATTATGCTCTCATATTTTAGATGTCCCTAATAGGAGAGAGAGGGAACTTGCGGGATTCTTAGCCCTCTGCTTTACGAGCCTGAACGTCCTTTAATAACTTTGGGAGTGCATTGGACCATAAAGGTTTGATGGGCCAATTAAAAGCAAATTGCCGGCACTCACTTATATTTGAAATCGAAATGTTTGTCCGCTAACGCAGAATGTGAAGTTTTATATCCAAAATATAGAACGGTTTTGCTTTCAAATAAAGATTTTTTTTCTTATTGGTGCCATATTTAGTATCGAATGTGTGACGTGTCACATGCAAAGACCGTTTCGTCACACGCTACATTTGCAGTCTGCAGGCGGATATTTTTGTATGTGAAAAATACCAGTGATTGAGACTAGTGGATACCATCGTGGAAACTTTTTTTCTTAATGCAAGTCAGTAAAAGTTCTGTTTAGCTAAACATCATCTACACAAAATTCAAAACTACCGTTTAAAAGGAAGCTTAATAGTCTGAAACAGTTTATGATCGTATTCCAACTACTTCAAATACTATATATACAACTTTAAATAATTTTCTTTCCAAACTTTCCTTCAATATTGGACTCAAAACTTTTTCATCGTTCAAATTCTGGTGATTAAATTGAAAGAAAACAAAAAGTTATGCATTTTTTGTACCGTTTATTTCTTAAACCTCTGAATCTAACCAGATACTTAAAGCAACCAATATAAATAACCAATAAGAAGTTCATTCATTAAACAGAAATGTTGCCCAATAACTAATAATAATAGCAGACAGAACGTTTGTCATGCCAACATAAATGTTGCTTGATGCTGTTAATCATGTAATTTCTAGCCTGAGAATTGCATCCTCAAATAAAAGACAACACAATTGGCATTTATTACTCGAGATTAAAAGATAGAATGTAGAATAATGTGCATGAATATCTCTTATGCAATAGTACTTAATTACAGGTTGATTATTAAAAAAAACTATCCCGATATATGATACGGTAACTATCATAGCGTTCTAAAGCATGGCACAAAATTTTGGCACAAGGTATTTTAAGATATGCACTCAAAACTCATTTGAAAAACATCAGTAGTGGCCTAAAAATTACGTCTACATTAAAAAAATTTCGAATAGCAACATTATCAGCTTTTATTGGAAAGTGTTCTCATAGCAAAAAACAATGAATAGCGTTGGAACGATTCCTGTAACTCAAAAATCACCAGTGTTAGATAGACCAAGAAGAAAATGGAAAGTAACTGCAGAGAGCCTACCAAAAATATGAAGTTTAGAAAATTATTTTAGGCATCATGTGTGATTTGATTCTATGCACCATCTGACGCATGCAAAGTGTCATCGGGGTTAAAGTAAGTCAAGTAGAAAATTTGTGAAGCACAATAAATCGTTTAGTTTTCCATCACTTCTTTGATGTTATCGGTTTTTTTCTCTCTTTTTATTCTTAGTCTATCTAGCGAGGGGGTCTATTTATTCTTAATCTATCTTTCTGGCTGTAGGAACATTTTCAATAATTGTGATAGAGAATATACAAAAATACAAAAAAGTTGATACTGAATTCTGAAAATTTTAAGGTTTGTCAATGTAACGTAATTGACATAAGTCAAAAAATGATAAATGAGGAAATAAAGTATGGGGCGTACATGTTTGTGTCTGTGTATGTTCCCGTTTTATAGCGAAAAATTCTACGCAACTACAGTTTTTATTTTCTTTAATACCATGTGTCTCAAAGAGTTAAATGGTGTCAATTGTATCGAACTTTTCTGGATAATCAAAAAAGAAGAAGAAATGCTTCAAACCACACTGTATTCAAACAACTCTTTAAAAGTTTGACAGAAAATAGCTTAATAATTCAAATAATCCGTCAATCAATTTCACGTTATTAATGATACTAAATTTTATGTCGTTACATGATAAATAAAAGTTTCCCTCTATTAATTACAATCATCTTCATTCGTTTAAGAATACATACATTTACATACATTTGCATACATGGCTTACCAATAAATCTGACTGTCGGGAGAGCATAGTTCTTAGGGAGTTGGATTAGCAACCATGAGTTTGTGAATTCGGGCCGAAGAGCCCCCGTGTATGTGGTCCTGGTGCTCGTATAAATCTATTGCCTTGAATTCATCCAAGTCGAGACAAAATCACTGGGGTACTAGTTTAGGAGTAATCGCTCTCTGATAGAGGTCTAAATTACGATCTGGCGATGAGTGAATGAAATGTATCAATGAAGTCCGCCCCGTAAAAAGAATTGTGACGCATGAGTACGCACTCTTGGCCCTACATGGCGCTACTGAAATAAGAGACATTCTTTCGGCTTAAATGAGCTGACTTAACAATGGGCTTGTCTATGAGAAAGGTCATAAGAAACAATAACGAAAACCACTTAATCATTTTTTAAAAAAACAGTTGTCGATTTATTTAGTAGATATTTTAAAAGGAATTATAATTTAAAATCACAAAAAAAAAATTCGACAAATTTCTTTGAAAATTTTTTTTGTAATCTTCAAAAAACTTTAGTGGTATTTTTATTTCATTACTAGACGCCAAGGAATTATTTTCTAACTACCTTTCCAAATAATTCCAATCACACTAGTTATGGCGTGGATTTTAGAGTAAAGTTCTCTTCTCATATGTTAGGAAGTTTTGTACTTTAACAACATCAAAATTACCGCAGGTGGTGCTCGCAGACTTGAAAAATAGAAAACTTCGTCCAGGGAATGCACGTGTTCCGAATTTCATGTTTTAAAAAAATTCACTTTTTGATTCGATTTGGATTTATCGATCCAAACTTTTTCATTGGTATTTCGGTTTTGCTATCAGCTATTAAACAAGCTTGTGTAGCGTTAAATAAGTGTAAGTTTAAATTTCAATGTTGCGTATTTTTTTCTAAAGAGAAAAATTGAGACGGAAAGTAAAAACTATTTTTAAAAGGGTAAATGTTTTTGCAATATTGGTTGCTGATTATCTATTTAAATATAAAGAGATGAAATCGTTATGTTATTGTATAGAAAATCACTTAAAAATTCCTTTTTATTTTAATTATTATTATGCAACAAGTTATAAGTATTATTTACATAAGCATTATATAACTCGCCATAAGCATTATTTACTCCGGCGTCCTGGTATAGGGGTACCGGATCTTTCCTGCGCTATGGCCATCCAGGGTTAGAGTCCCGGTTCCAGCATACTTGTTATTCTATGTTCTATCAATGAGTTGTATGAATGTGCACCCCTGTAAAAAGGATTTGTGCAAGCGAATGCGACGCATGAAGTAGTCAAGTATTACTCTTGGCCCTAGTTCAAACTACTTAACAAACAAGAGACTGTCATTTCGGCTTAAATCACTGACAGCTTTCTGTCAGCGGGCTTGTAAAGTGCCTTAAGTAACAACAACAACAGTATTACTAACATAAACAATTACATTAAGATTTAAGGTTTATGCAAATAATGTCTGCAATAAACTTTATTTGCATAAATCTTAAATCGCTTATATGAGCATCCATTTTCTATACGTAGTATAAAGTGAAGTATCTTGAAAGCATCTGTATGTTGGAACCACTTTCGAGAAATAAGAAACGGATGTTGGAGATGTTTCTACCATTTTGTAAAGCATTTATTGGGAAATGTTTTTAGTATATTAAAGTCATATCTAAGTGAAAAGGGAGTTTTATAATTGCGATTTTAATTATTCTGCGCATGCGCAAAAATCACAAACTGAGCATGTGCAAATAGCAAGAACTGTAGTGGGCATATGCGATACATTTCTATGTTTACATCTGTTTTGAAAAAGAAACTCAAATCTCATTATGCCCAAAGAAAGGAAATCCAACCTTGGCCGAAACACATTAAATGCCAAAAAAAAAATCATTTGTTACGAGATAAGAGAAATATAGAGGAAAGAAAGATTCGGTTAGCGAATATCAGAGAAAGAATATTCAAAGAAAGAGAAAGAAAATAAAGAGAAAGAATGTTCAAAGAAAGAAAATAAAGAGAAAGAATGTTCAAAGAAAGAAAATAAAGAGAAAGAATGCTCAAAGAAAGAAAATAAAGAGAAAGAATGTCAGAAGAAAGAGAGTATTTTTATGAGAGAAATAACCTTTTTTCTTTAAATTGCACTACAACTGAGTTGCTGAGACAGAATGAATATCTTGAGAAGCGAAATGATCGCCTGTCTTCTAACAGAGAAAGACATAAAAATTTCAGACAGAGGAGAATCGATAAACAAACATTTAAACAACTTTTATGTTTTATATTTTTAGTAGATTGTTTTGTCTGTGGATATATCATATTTTTACCTTTTTAAGTCTAAATATTTCTGAATGTGTACTATAAAAAACTGTTTTAAAACTATTTTTGATCAATTCTAAATATATTTTTAAGTTTTTTTTATGTTACGTAACATACCCATGCCATATCGGGTGGAGCCTATAAATTTCATACATATCGGTGGAGCTTTTAAGTTTAAAGTTAATTTTTCATTTTGCATGCTATGCCACGAGTGACGCCATGCGGGTACTGCTGGTTTATAATATGCGCTACTTTTAATAGGGTTAACAAAAGGATTCTTAAAAAAACTTTATCCCATTTGTTTTACAATACTTACACATGACTAAAACTGGAAGAACTTAAAAATGTTTTAATAAATTATATTATATATGAGCAATTTTTGAATACATTGTAAGCTTAAAACAAAGTTTATTTTCCTAAAAAGGCTCACTTACATTAAATCAGTTAAAAATAATAAATTTATCAGAATTACAATAAATTTGAATGAATTTCTTTTTAAAAATAAATTTGGGTATTTCTTATCTTTTTTTTTTTCTAATTTATAACACTTTTTCTAGATTTTCTGTCATTTACAAAATATCCTGAAGAAGTGGAACAAGTTCCCCTCCTCCAAATATTTCATATCAGTATATACTTCCAATTATGAAATTTCATTAAATAAGGTGAGGCGATTGTACTTAACTATCTATAGTAGAGAAAAATAAAAAAAATTCAAAAATTAAATTTTTATACTGTCTCCATATCAAAAAAGTGTCAATGAGCAAAATCTTACAATTAAATAAAGAATTTGTTTTCAAATAGAAGATCTTCCAATTGAAATTAATCGGTGAATAAAAACTTGATAAAGTAATTGACAAAGATGATTTTTTTTAAATCCCATAATAATCTAACTTGCTTTTGAGTAATGTTGAGAAAATATTAATTGTAGAGTTATAATGAAATTAAAACTTTTCTATGCGGAATTTAATAAAATATAATAGCATTTGAAATAATGGTAGGAAATCGAAAAAATTTTGAAGTATGAAAGTTAATTTAGAGATTGAGCAAAAAAATGTATTTTTGATGTGGAATACTATTTTTTTTAATTCATGTAAAGTTCATTGAAATGTAATTAAGTTCTTCCAATTTTGTTGGAAATAAAGGTGTTATTCAATGTCCATTATATCGAATCGTTCACTTTTACTTTCAAGCCCTTAATTTATCTGGAATTTCTTTAAATTTAAAGCAATTTATTCCAAATTCTAAATTTTTTTTCAAATTTTAATATTATGAATGTGTTGTAAGACAAATGAGTCATAAAGTATTATTTGACCCTATTTATCACATTGCTTATATATTTTTGTATGTTCTTATTCTTCTTTATCGATTTGTTTCCTTCATTTATTTATTACATGATATTCTTACTTTTCTTTCAACGATTCATTTTTTTTTTGTAAAAGAACATCTCTTGTTTTTATTTTTATTTATCTTTCTTTTTTGCTTCATGCACGTTTAATTTGTTATGAATAAATATAAAGTAGAAAAATTATCGTTTGTTTTTATTACTCTTCATTGTTATTTCTTTTCCTTTTATTCTTAGTACAGTTTTTTATTTCCTTTTTTCTTTTTTTGATTTTTTACTTTTTTCCATTCCATTTACTTATAAATGAAAAATATCATCATTTGTTATTATTGTTAGTCTTTTAATCAGTTTTTCATTTTCATTTAATTACATTACAGCAAACCTATTTGCAACAGATAATTTTTTCTTTTAATGTTTGCATGTTTATATTTATTTTCCTCCTTTTTTCTGCTTATTCTTTAGTGCAATTTTTAATTCATATTGACTTTAAAAAAGGTATCAGTACATAATTTCATAATTTTGCAAAAAGTATTATGATTTGACGAAAAAGAAATGATTACAGTAAAAGCTCCTTATTCGCGTTTCCTTCATTCGCTTTTTCACGATTCGCGGGTTTAAAAAATGCGGCCTAATTCCTATATTCGCAGGTAAAAATTTCTTTATTCGCAGATCTAATAAGTACATACATAATAGTAAAAGGATTCCAATAGGTATCCAACGCAATATCCGTTGTAAATGCTGTGAAATGAACCAATAAAAAAGTAAAATTGATCTTATTACAACTTTGTCTGAAGTATGTTGTTAAATGCAAACTGCAAACACAGCCGAAATCGCGAATGGAATAGGACGAGATGGGTTCGAATAAATAGAATAAAGCGACATTCAGGAATTGCTTGAATCGCAGGATGAAGATCTGACAGAAACCGACTTGGAGGAAATGTTAAATTCAAAGCTCATTGAAAGAGAGGTTTAATTTGAAAAATCTTAGAGAAGGTTCAAGAATGGCAAATGAACTTTGCGATTTCTTTATGAACATTGATCCGTCTATGGAACGATGTCTTATTTTTAAGAGACTAATTTCCAATGCGACTGCTGCGTATCAGTCTGAATTGAAGGAGCTTTTAAAAACTGCCAAGCAAGAGAAAATTAAAAAATTCTTCAAACCATTGCCTAAGCCTTAAGATAATTAATCAAAATGTTCAAAAACTCCAATTAAATTGATTTTTTTATAAATATATATTTTTTATTTTGTCACCTAGGAGAGTATCTCCTATAATCTCATATAAATTACCATTCCTTATTCACGGTTTCTGTATTCGCGGTATATTTATGGAACAAGTACCCCGCGAATAAAGAGCCTTTAATGTATTATACATTAATATTCTATGCCGTTGGGTTAATCCGCTTTCTAATAACAAATTAATATTAACTGATTTTATACTAAAAGATAAAACAAGAATGAAAAAAAAAACATTAGATACACATGCATATCACAAAGAATACATTTATCATGGAATACAACACAAAGTAAGCTTTGTAAAAATAACAAACCAAAACGAAAATGCTTTATTGTTACATTTGGATGAATAAACTGACATATAACAACCCCTCCTAAAGTACAAAGCCTCCAGACGGGCTGGAATGAGTCATCCAAGAAAGTCTGACGACCTCAACAGCCTAACGGGGAAAAAGATGCAGTTTCAAGCTTTTTGTACTGTAAACACTTCATTTTACTGCTATGAAATACTGGTTCAATTAAATATGAAATATTTTTATCTTAGTAATACTTTTTTAAATTCAGATCAGATTTTTAAAGTTTTATCCCAGCAATTATATTATGAAATATCTATAAAATGCATCATTTGAATGCAGATATAAGAGTTTAATTTAAGAGTATTCTAGAAAATTAATATATATTATTTCTCCCTTTTTTTAAAGAAACGAGTATGTATAAGATAATTTAAAAATTTTATTTAAAAACATTTTTGCATGAGAAATGTAAGTTCTCACAAGAAGAAAAATTCAAATCAAAAGACATTCTGGAGTGCAATATTTATACAATTTCTCTGATAAGTCTTAAATACTCATGAATAATTTCGTACAAATCTTATTATTTAAAAAAAATTGAAATAATGTATGCAAGCTGTAACTAATTAAGACTACTAAAACTAATTACGAGATAGTCTGGAAGGCAATTATTACAATTTCTCATAAATTTTATAGAAAATATCACGAATTAGACAATTTAAATCAATCTTTTTAAAAAAAGATTTTTACGCGATAAAAAATAGAAAAGGTTTTTATAAATTTTTTAATGAATTTCAATTGTGTCAGTAAAATTATTTTATTCAAAGTAAGTTAGAAAGGTATATACAGAAAGGGCATAGCAAACAAATATGTTATGTGCCAAGATACACACGACATCACAACTTAACTTTATTATACACTAGCCGCCTTTGGCGACCAGCTGGTTCGCCATGAGTAATGCATTCTAAAACAAATTTACGGTGATGTTGCCAAAATATTAAATATTTTCTTAAAGAAAGCGAAAAAGGGGAAAAAATTATTCAGTAAATGATTTAAATGTCGCAAACGATTATAGAAACCTTGGCTTTGCATTCATTTTTTTAGAAACTGTCACATTTTATAATGGAAAAAAATTATTGAATTAATGATACAGATATTGCAAATGATTTTAGAAATATGCCATTAAGTCGGGATTTCAATGCATATCCTGTCTAAATTCAACCAGGTTTACCGTAAATAAAGAAGATTTGTTGAATTAATTATTTAGATATTGCAAATGATTATAGAAACCTTTGCTTTGCATTTATTTTTTTTAGAAAGTATCACGTTTTATATTTCTTTTATTTTATCCGGTCACGTGCTAAAAGTTGCATTCCTTTAGATTTGATTTGCGATGATAGGTTTTTTTATTTGAACTTCCGGCATTGTTTTCTTTTATTTTATCCAGTCACTTGCTCAAAAAAAAACATGGTTAAAATATTTCTTTAAAAATTCGTTGAAAATAGAAACTTAAGTTCTACATTAAAACTCTGATATCATTAGAAAGTTAATTTTTTTTATCTTTAAATTGATGTAAAAATCATGTTTGTGCGATAATATTTTCGGAAATTATAGCGGTAAAACGTCGAAATTCCGCTTAAATTTTAATTAATTCTAATTCTAATTAAAAATTCGAAAAAAGGGCTCCGAGGTGCACATTCTTGACCTCCAAGGTATACATGTACCAAATTTAGTAGCTATAAGTCCAACGGTCTGGCCTATAGAGTGCCAACACACACACACACACATTGAGCTTTATTATAGGTATAGATACTTTACAACAAAAGACATAAAATTAAATTATGAGAATGCAGCTACTTTCTTCATGAAAATATTCCATATTTCTTATAATATTTGGCTTTCTAAAAGGCAGTTCACAGACTTGTGAAAGTGTAGAAGATAATTATAATTATTACATATAATTACTATAATTATTTTAATAATTATATATATAATTATATACATATAATTATACATATAATACATATAATTATTTTTAAGATATAGATAAATGCCTGCGAATTAAAAAAGTTATTCAATTATTATTTTCATTTTTAATGCATGTTTTCAAAATTTATGAAACTTGCAGTTATTATATTTGTGCACATTTTTACCATTTGGTTATACAGCTGATTTAATAATTACAGTTAAAATAATAAGACCGTGAGTTGAAGATTAATTAAAATTTAAATCATTATTAAAAGATATTGAAATTTTCATTGTTAAATATATAAAATCAAATTGCAACAAGAAAATATATTGAAGCATAATTAAAAGTATACTTTAGGAATATACTTTTTATATTGTTGGTAAGCAAGTTTGTTTATAGTTATGTCACGATATGAAAGGTTATAATAGAATCAATCTTTCAGTTTATCAATAAATTAAAAATAAATTGTGTGAATTTTATCTGAAGCATGGTTTTGCCTCTGGAGAACTTCAGATTCGAAACAAAGATAAAACAAAAGAAGTAATTTAAACTGTTACTAATTACATTATTCACTATTGAAAGTTAAAAATATATAGATTCAAATGTAAATTCAAATTGAAAATTATCTTTTGAATAAGTCATTGAATAGTTGTACCTTTGAGCTTTTGCTTGGCTTGAAATACTTACAAAGAAGCTTATGAGTCCACTGTGCTTTTAACTTTTCGTCCTCGGGAAATTTAACAATGGACACTTTTGGACCGTTATTATTCTCTTTACAGTTGAAGACTCAATTAAAGACTTATATAATTCTGCTGCCAATAGTTTGAATGACTTTTATGCATCTGTTACTGGCAGCCACCTACTACTAGTCAGACTTCTTCCTGTGACTCATCATGCATCATTCCAGTCAGAGCTGAGGCTTTGTGCTTTAGGAGATGCTGCATAAAATCAATCAAGTAAGTTCAGGTAAAACTTATTTAATGCATAAAACAAGTTAATAATCATAAAAATAACATTCAGTACACAAATTTGCAGTAATTAGCATGAAGTTCTTTGTTATTTCAGACGAAAATCTATTCTAAAAGTTAATGGTTTTGCAAAAAAAAGATAAAGACTTTAAAAATATTCTTAGGGGTTTTTTTTTTTATTTTATTTAAGTGGATGGAAATAATGACTCCAAAATAAAGAACACAAAAAAGGCTTAATTTATGCAAAGAAAAAAGTATCTTCTTAATTGTTTTCTTGGAAATAGGTTATTTACGTCCTGTAGCTTGTAGAAAACAATCTTTTTTTTCTAAAACTCTGCAGCTGTTGAAACACATTACCATGAAATTTAAGTATAATAACTTTATAATAAGTATCTAATTATTATAAGTAACTAGTACAATAATGATTTTGAAGACTTTCTTTGTATACAATTTTCAAATAGACTCGTACATATGCTAAAATAATAATTGATTGAAGAATAACACTGTAGTCGCTAGAAAGTTTTTAAATATTTTTTTTATTTAACAAGAGTGCATAGCTACATTAACCTAATGGAATAATTTTTAGAATAATTTTATGTTTTAATTAAAATTTATAAATAAAAAAGAAAAATTATCTGGTATACAATCAAAGGGATTAAAGCAATTAATTAAATCGCCAAATTACAGTTTGAGAGACTTTATTTTTATTCGTTGCCGTTATATTTAATGTTTTTGATAATCAATTATCCAAACAACGTAGCCATTTCCTCGATGCGCATATTAGATTAAAACTAATACCATGTATTTACATATTAATTTATTACTTTATTGCTTCTCTTTTAACTGAAAAATATCTTCGGCCCTCTTTAATGAAAATTGCATGAAACAAAACGTCACTTTCGATGTACAGTGTTTCTATGATTTCTTAGTTAGCGGTACTATTTATTTAATGGAAAATTAATTTTCAGTTACGATTATTAAACTTAATTTGATTCTCAATGTTTATTATTTTACTCAGCCGTCATAATCTAATAATCATTCACTAGAAAATGTCTTTACAAGTAACTGCTGTTATAACGATTTTGAAATGAACTTTTGCTGCACAGTGAGTGAACCATGCTACTCATTGTGACCCTCGAAGTGTTACAAATTATAGTCTTCTTCGGAATACTAAATAAAATTTAAACGAGAATTATCTTTAAACTATACCTAAACCTTCGATACAAGTACTGATGAAGTTTATCATCTGAAAAATCAACCAATCTTATCAGAAATAGTACTCACGATCAAAAAGGGCTAGTACCAATTATCTCACTGACCTAGATGAATAAATTATAGATTTTTATTTAAGTCTTTTCATATAAACTATACATTTTCTGTAACCATCTGGTTAATAGACTTAATTTAATAATGTCAAGTAACTTTAACGAATTACAACAAAAACAGGGGATGTTTTAAATCTTACTTAATCAAGAATTGTAAAACATTCTGATTGTGTAGCTACGTTTACAAAGTGCCAAAATTAAATGGTGAATAAATTTGGAGAAATCAACTTAGTTGTTGAGGCTGTGGAGATGCAAAAATTTATTTTGAGGAATTTCTTGAAAAAGCAATGTATTGGGAATAGTCGATCGTTGATGACTCATTTAGGAAACATTGAATTTTGTAAGGAAAATTGGTGAAACCAGCTCAATAGTTGTAGTTAGAGGACTCTGTCAAACATTTCTCTATGGAAAAGTTTCAGTGAAGTGTCATTTTTTGAGATTTCTCGAGAAAGTAGAAGGGAGAGCCATGGAACATTTAAATTATTTAAAAAGCTTTAATTAAATTTTATTTGAAATTGAAATCGGCAAAATCGATAACATGATAGAGACTGGGGCATTTTTTATTATAAAAAAGTACGATTAAATAAAATTTCTGGGAATTTTATCGAATAGGAAAATTTAATGTAGATAGGTCGACTACTGATGCCATACCTAAAAATCGTAACTTTATATGATATCAGTGTTAGACCCGATTTTTTTTTTATATATTTCTCTTTTTTAAAAAAATTTCTCCCGAAAGTACTTTAATATCTTGTAAATAAATCTTGTTTTGGAAATAGTTTTAGATAAAGTGATAAAAATCAGCCAAACCTCAAAAAGTTTAAAAATACATCAAATCATGCATGTGAAGTTAAAATTATACGGTACAGCGCAGAAAGCTGGGTCTCAGGAATCGATATTTGAATTTCTCTTATACGTAGTACACAGAAAGTATAGTAGACTTCAAAAAACTTGGACTCAAGGTTTTGACAAATATCCACGTTTCAGAACTCCCTGGTTTTAAAAAACACATTTCTGAAAAATATCCGTACTCCCGTCTATCTGTGAAAAAGATAACTTAAAACTACTGTGAGCTGAACGATTGAAATTTGGCATGAGGTCTTTATAACGAATCTTTAAATTTGTATCAAATTTTGAATAAAATCTGCATAAAGGAAGTCCGTCTGTTCAAAAATAAGCAAACACGATAACTACAAAACGAAGAGAGATAGATACAATACGGCTGTCTGTGACAAAGAAAATTCAAAAATGCTTTTGTTTAAAAAGTTGAAATTTAATATATGGTCTTTATACCGAATTTGGAGATTTCTGTGAAATTTTGAGTAACATGTTCTGAAAGGAAGTTCGTCTGCCCGGTTGCTCGAAAATGAGTTAACAAAATAACTACAAAACGGAGAGAACTATATAGATAAGATTCGGTACAGAATTAGAATCTATATTGTAGAGCACCTATCAAAGTTTGAGACAAAACCATTTATAGATTGATTGTCTGCCAGTCTGTACTTTTGGAAACATGTTAACGTGATCATTCAAAAACGCAATGAATTAAATATACAAATTAGGTTTGGGATTTTGTAAATAAAAGCGTGTTTCGGGACAAATATTTCTTTCAATTTATTGACAATAAAAACGTCCATTAAGTATAAATTCAATTTTCAGATACTATTAACCACATGCAAGGAATTAATCTCCAATCATGACATGATAGACTCAGCAAAATCCTAAATTCATTCAGATAATTAAAATTTCTTAATTATTATAAGCCTCTATCATGAACAGTGTTCTTTATCATGACTTGGTTATTAGAGAATATGCGAGAAAATTTTGGTGTGACACTATTTAACCAAAAAAATTTCAAAATTAAATCACCCCTACTCTGAGCTCCCTATACAGCGAAGTACTCAATATAAATGCTTCAAAATTGGTGAACATACTATTCAAGATATGGAGAGACGGATTGTTGGGGGGAAAAATTAATTTCAGAAACACCGATATACGGCTCTGTACAGCAGAAAACATGCTAAGAAGATACATATAATCACACACAAAAACACATGCGATTTGGAATTTTTTCTTTCTAGTTTCTGTTGTTGAAATGAAAAAAAAGAAGTGAAGGAACTGAAACTGTCACTGTAACTGCAATTTCGGAATGAAGCACAAAAATATGCATAAGTCCTTGGATTGCTGCTGTTGTTCTAAGCATAAAAGGAATAAAGCTGCGGAAATGCTATTTTTATCAGCAATGGTTTTGCGCTTTGCTTGTGATATTGTTTTATGAAAACAAAGGAAATGCTGCAGCTACCCTTCGAGTGTTTTGTCGACTTGAAAATTTACTCAAAAGACCAAAAGGTACCAAAAAATGCTCAAGAAATTTGCTATATCCCAAAAGCAACAACGCAGATGTCTTGATTCAATTACTTTTCAGTGCAGTGCCTCCACACATTGAGCTTTGTGTACAGCAGTTTCTTCGGAAACATGTTATTAATGATAGAGAAATTAGGCGTGCGTGGCCGACAACCTAACCATCTCGTTCTACACATCATAATCCCTGGGAATTTCGGCTTTGGGGAAACTTAAAAAAATCTTGTCTATCGAGGACACCAGCTAATTTTGGCAGATTTGAAAGACCATATCCCTCTGCATTTGAGAATTATCTCTATCGATCAAATAAAATCCGCAATTGAACAAGCTGGTATGCATCGATGAGCTCCTTGTAATTGAATGTTTGATAAGTTCAATTAAAATGTGTTGCAAATGTTTATTTTGGGTCTTTTCAGCCCATTTATTTTTGTTGTACAGCGCCATCTACTGGTTTTTCTGGGACTAATTTTTTTCGCTTAATCCGTTCGTCTCCCATTTTTTGAATAGTATGCAGCCCAATTTTGGAGTCTTTACACTAAATAGTTCGCTCCTGTATAGAACACTCAGTGTAGGGGTGGTTTAATTTTGTAAACTCTATATATATTGGATAGTAAATTGTTTATAAAAACAATATTCAGAAGCGAATAACTTTATATAATATATAATTTGCACCATGAATTTTAACTAAAACTTTCTTGCTCGTTTATAGTAATATAAATTAGCAGTTAATTATATTAATTTAGAATTAGAATTTAATATATTAGCAGTCGATAATATTAATTATAATACGATAATATAAATTAAGGTAATAGAGTGATTTTGGGCAGGCTGAAATGAGGAAAGACCTACGCAATAATAAAATAAAGAATTCATCTCGCATACGTGACACAATATGCCTTACCTTATTCCAACCATGTTAGAAATTCCCATGTAATATTTATTCTAAACTTTTAAATATTTCGAAATCGCCAAAATTGTAGTAAATATAATAGAAAAGTATTTTTACATCTTTCACTAGAATGAATAGATTGCATTTTCCTTAATTCAACATGCAGCACTGTCAAACCCAACTTTAATCTGATTAAAGCACTGCAGCTTTAACCAACCAATACGAATTCCTGCTATTATAATAAAATACAGCTCACCCGAACGGTATCCGTAACCTTTCGATTAAACTCACTAATTAAATTATCTACTTTTAAATTTGAGAAAACGTCGTCTTCAGCATCAAAATCCTCTCTTCGCTAGCGGGAAAATATTAATTACCCGCAAAAGAGTGTTCAGTGTTAGTACGAATTTTAAACTATGTAAAGGGATGAGGGAGGGTAGTTGTTCGGGAATGTTCGGGGAGGGCAGATAATCGTTTTGCAGGGGTGGAAAACGATTCAATTAAGCGATCACCAGCATTAGAATCGGAGACCGATCCGAAATTAATGGAGAAAAATCAGAACTTATCAAGGGCGGATTTGTAAGTGCAGAATCGTAATTATCCTGTGCTAATTACTGCGGAGAAAGAAGTGTGATGTCTTGTCCGATAACACGGCCCGTGTAACGATGCGGTTACGGGTTTGGGATGTTTTGACCCAGATTTGTGGTTGGAAAGGGGTATTTTTTTTCTCTCTCTCCGAGGCTATGCCGTTCGAATTTCGTGGCTTGTCGGTTTTAAGGGAGATCGTTTAGTGCGATAGAATGTCGCTTAACCGAAATTTAGATGTCATTTGTTTGGGGTAATATTATTTAAGAAGAGAATGGCTTTGATGATTTAGATGGGGTGATAGTCCAACAGTGAATAATTATATCTATGGCTATTAAACCAAAAAAAATTTCATTATTTCCTTTTTTTTAGAATAGTAAGTACTCGGTCTTAATTATTTTTTAGATTCCAAGACAATGTAATTGCATATAAAAATTCATTCAGTAAAATTGCATCACATAAATGTTATTTTCTAAATTTCCTAGTATATTCAGGCAATGTGCAATTTGTACTTTCTCGTATAAGTGGTACACAGAAAGTCTAGTATTCGTAAAAAAGTACGAATAAGAGATTGGACGAATCTCAACACCTTAGACTACACTGAACAGTTTGAAACACACATGTTTGTAAAATGTTTATTTGTTTGCTATCGGTGATAAAGATAAAAAATACTTTTAGCTGATTGGTTGAAATTTGGTATACAATCTTTACACCAGATTTCTATTAAACTTTTAGTTTAAAGATGTTCAGAAGAAATCTATCACTCCGGTGGTTCGAATATAAGTTAAGACGATGATTACAAACGAAGGGAGCTGAATATATAAAATTCGGTGAACAAATTTAACATGTATTGTGTGCATACCTACTAACGTTTGAGTCAAATACATCTATGGGTTGTCTGTCTGTACTTTCATAAACGTATAAATGTGATAGCTGAAAATCGAAATGCCTTAAATGTATTAAATTTGGTATAGAATTTTATGACTACATGAAGATTTCTACAAAATTTTTGTTTCAATCGATTGCAAAAAAAAATCTAGCATACAGATTTGATTTCCGTATGTTATTAACTGCGTTTCAGGATTTAATACCCAAATAACTCGCCAAGGATCACACGATAGATTCAGTCAAAATGCTAAATTCACGCCAGGGGGTCAATACTTGTACGCCAATGAAATGCAAAGCTTTCTTTGTCGTTACAAGTTTATTAGAAAGTATGCGAAAATGCCTTACTGGTTTCAAAATCATGTTTTGAGTTTTTGTATAAGACATTTTTCACAAGTAAATATTTTATTTTTAAAATATTAAAAAAGATCGTTCATATTTCCTCTTTCCAATATCTAAAATGATAGGAAAAGCGAATAAAAGTTTTGAAGAAGAAAAACGAAATTTAAAAACCAAATGCTTTCATCTACGGCCAACAGTTAAAGCAGCTGATAAGAAGAAGAAGAAAATAGTAAAGAATAGTTCACTTAAAAAAACATATAAGTTGTTTTCTTGTAGCATTTAATTATTGTTTGAACTGTAAAGTCTTTGAAATATCTATTTCATTAATAAATAATGTACTTTCAAAGCTTAATTTGTCATAATGGCGGAGTGTTTAATAATAGCTCTCTACAGAGAAAAGATATTTCCGAATTTTTGCTTTATAGAAAACAAAAGGAGGAAAAAGAACAGCTTTTTTTTTTTTAAATCTGACTCTTTCCTTATACATTCTTCTATACAAAATAATGAAAACAAAGATAATCAAAATGCAATAGGCAAAACAAATAGGTTGAAATTTTAGGTAAGCGCAGAAGAGATGCATTATTAATAGGGAAAATGATAGCATCACAGTCTCAAATTGAGGATATATATGAAATAGCGGGGCAGCTAAATAAGATCCTAATGGCTCTAATTACTTTTATCAAAAAGACACGATATGTTGTGTGACATTGTAATTAAAATTACGATCTCAGTAAGCAGGGGAGACTGGAATGATACTGAATTAAGTCTGAAAATGCGAAAGAGTTGAACAAATAATAATTTAACCTTTCTCTGCTATGAACAAGTAAACGATGTTGACTTATTCGAGGTTTTATCTACCAATGGTCAATGGACAGGTCAGTATATTCGAAAAGAATTGTCATGATAAGTATGATTTGATATACTTTCGAAATTTCTATCCTTTTGAATATTATTGTGTCACTGAGAAAATGAAAGTTTTTTAAAAACAAGGGCTTTTTTCTAAAATTTAAATTATTATTACATTTATCCTAAATGTACTTGTACTACTCCTTTAATACTTGTAACTGTATCCCTCTTTTTTTGCTGAATGTGCTTCATGTTTTTGTGTAAATTTAGCCATTTTCAAATAATTCTGGTTTTGATCTTTTCTACATAAGTTGCTTTTTCTGCGTCTTGTTATACGATGGATTTTTTGAATAAATTTAATATTTTTTTTTAAAAAATAACATTACATATAAATAAAAAAAACTGGACTGTTCTCTTCGACTTTCCCATGATCTTTCATAGTTAGCCCATTTTTTATTTAGCTCCGTCATTTAGTAAAAAAGAATCGATATGTAAAGAACAATGACTCTGCCATAAGTAGACTTAGGTAAATATATGATGCAGATCTGTAATTTTATTATAACACGTTGACAAAATTTTACGCCAAATTTCATTTATCTATGCAGTTTTTGAGATCGTGTTCATACGCATACGGATACATAAGCTATCTTCTGGTAAGTGGAATTGATACTGATTAACGATTACAGTGTTTCAAAATTTGTAACAAATTACAAACTCAATTTTTTACACCAAATTTCACCATCTATCTCCTTCAGTTTTTTAGTCCTAAAAGTACTGATTCGAAAATAGGAATTTTTAAAATTCGATATGATCTGAAACGAAATTAAAAATATCTTGCTTCAAGTTTTCCAGTGATACTTTTTATACTACCCGTCTTCGACAACCAATTAATTTGACCAAATTATTGATTTTTAGGCGGTGTTGAATGATGAATACGGATTAATTTTTTTTTATTTAACATAGCTGCTGGATAAGACAAATGTTATTAATTTAATTGAAACAATAAAATACAAATTATTGCACTATTATACAAATCATTATAAAATCTACTTGATAGATACTAAAGGCTAATATCTATATCTAATTACAATGAAAGAGAATGAGTGTTGACTTGCAATTGACGTTTTTTCTCCATGATTTTTATTAAAGTTCTAATTCCAAAATTTTCAGGTGTTTTTTTTTGTTTGTTTGTTAAACATTACTAGAAATTTTATGGCCAGAAATGTAATTTTTCACTATAACAAAATTTAAATTATCTTTTTAATAATAAAAATTTAGAAGTCGGAAGATATTTTTACTTAATTTTAATATTTTTTAATATGAATTATAGCAATGTTTTAAAAAAATGCGTTCCATATTAATAGTTTAAGAAAACCACTATACCACTGTCACTCGCAGTTATTACTAGTCTGTAAATAGCAATTAAAAACCTCTAACTAGTTATTCATGCACATCATTTCCAAAATAACAAGGGCAAACTAAAATAATCTACAATTTTTCAATGCATTTCCTTTTAGAACAATCATTGCAGCAGAATTATTTTTAGATAAAAATTAATAGTAAAAATGTTATTTGGAGTTTCTACAAATTTAATTTTAATACTATTTTTATTGTTTCTTAATGCCATTTTTATTACACTTTCTTGATTTCAAGCCGAGAATAGAGCGTCTCTTATTTCACCAGCGCAATCTATAGAGCATTTCTTAACTATTTAAGAGTCAGCAATTCTTTTTATGGGGCGGACTTCTCTCATGCGTTTTATTCACTCATCCACAATAATTTAGACCTGAATCAGAAAACGATCTTGTGATCCAGCAACCCCAGTAGTATTGTTTCGAATCGGAGGACTTCGTAACTACGACTGATTTATACGTGCACCAGCCGCCACATACAAACACGAAAAGTCTTCGTCAGGCGTGTTTAGAAATCACAATCCAAGGGATGCGAATCCAGTGCCCTATCAACCAGGTTATCCATACCAGGTTTTCTTTTAACATGAAAAATTATTTGAACAATTGCAGAAAGAATAAAAATCATGCTTACTTAAAATAATATCTTAGTTCGATTACAAGGCGTTAACAAGATATTTTATTCCTTATTATTTGAACAATTACAGAAAGAACAAAAATCATGCTTATTTAAAATAATATATTTGTTCGATTACATGGCGTTGATAAGATATTTTATTCCTTATT
>JAPMOQ010028548.1:2065729-2083989 GCA_026543055.1 Argiope trifasciata | reverse complement strand
TATTCCTTATTATTTGAACAATTACAGAAAGAATAAAAATTATGCTTATTTAAAATAATATATTTGTTCCATTACAAGGTGTTAATACGATATTTTATTCTTTCTTTTATATTTTTCATTCCTGCATTCGAATCGTTATATTTTAATTAAATGGTGAAAGACCTGGAAATGTAAGAACTTTCGACTCTACCATGATGTAGAATTAAAATGATAAACTTAAATATTGAATTTTTGTATCAAATAACGTCTTTCACAAAAACGTCTACTTATCTTTTTTTTTTTTTTTTTTTTTTTTAAACTACACCCAAAACAAATTCGTGTTGAAGTATGATAAAAAAAAATCATTATTATCATTCCTTAACAGAGTTATAACAACATTACTTAAACATCTTTGAGCATTCCTCCACTGTACTTGATATACACTGAAGAGTTCGTTCCATTTGAGCGAAAAGATGAATACATTGCATAAAAGAAAAAATAAAGTTTCGTTCTTTGTTGAAAGCACCGCATAAAATGCGAAAAATAAGACAGCTCCGTGTTACTCGAATCCGGAGTAGGGTCAGCTATATTTCACTGTAAAATCGCTCTCCACACAATAGGAATCCATTTTCACGTAAAACGGAGTTTCCTTCGCTCTTTTCCCGCGGAATGTTTTGTTGCTCCGAAATGGGCGCTTTCATCGTCCTAACAAAAGATATCCTTTTTAATGCCCATGTGCTGAAGGAACTCCATATTTTCCCATTATTCATCCCTCCCGAAAATAACCGGTTTCCAATAGTTTTCTTTTTAGAAAAAGAAACTTAATTTTTAGAATAAATCATGCATAGGGCAACAATAGGTGAGTCTGAATTAGTCGATGTGGATTTAAAAACAACTTGATTTAATTCGATCTGGATGGATGGAGTTGTTGAAAGTGAAAGTATCGGAATAAAAAGAAAAATTTTGAATACTAAATATCCATTTCTCTCTATCTGTTTACAGAGAAAAAGAGGAATACATTTATATACAGAGAGAAAGAATTATGTAATAGATTTCTTAAATAAGTAAAGTTTATATTTTGTTACCTAAGAGGATGATTTGGAAAAAAGGATACTCTTATTTTTTTATTGCATTTACTTCTTCTTAGACAGAGGAGTTATTTTTTCTATAATACATAGTACTCACCAAATTATCTTAAAATATTTATCTACTTTTAAAAAAGTTTTTGATCAAAATTCAAAAAATATATTTAATTTTGAAATCCATTTATTTAGACTTCTAAATTTGTGTTTATTTTAAATCTACTATAAATAGAAACCGAGATATGTGACTTTTTACAAACCACTGTAGCTGAAAACGAAACTGGAAGTTAAATGTTTTCCAAAAATTTGTAAAATACACTCCTCTCATAATTATAATTGAAGGGTTTGCTGCACAAAGGAGGTAGATCCACTTATTCCAGTTTGCAGAAAACAGGCGATAGCAATATAGGAGCTACCCCTATATTGCAACAAACTAATGAGACAAACAGCTCAATCACTTGAGTTAACATTATAACTAACGATTGGACTATATCTTTACTAACGAACAAGATACATTTCTGGCACAAAGCGAACAAGTTTTTTTTACAACACTATAGTGTATGTAACTCCAAATTCCCCTTATTGGAGCTATATCTTTTTTGCAGCAAACCCTTCGATTCATTTTATAATATGTTCTATTAGCAAACCAAGCATATTAAAAACATTTTGAGTAGTTTTTACGGCGAAAGTATTAGCAATTACATCTGCTTTTAGACATTGTTTATGCTTGCAAAGAATTGTATGTAAGTCAAATGAAACGTTCGTCTTATTGTACCTATTCTTTTCACTGGAACTTTAAAATATGAATTAAAACGCATCATCGGAACTGCTTTGTAACTCTTAGCTAACCGAAACTTCATACGGAAACAGGGAATAGCAGCTATTGATGCTACAAATTCCAATTTCCTACCTCTTTCAAGTTCAAGTACAAATGAAAATTTTACCTGAATTTTTTGAAAATCTTGGATTTCGTAAAAAGTTTCATAAATGAAACATCATATCTTAAAAACTTATAAATATATTACTTTGAAATTTTGTGTAGATGTTACCTTAAGTGTTTCAAAAGCAATGAATTAGGGATATAATCTAGAATTGAGAAGCTCTTGTGTTAAAGCTGGCTAATGTAATTTTCAACAATTAATTTTGTGACCTTTTCAACACAGAAATATTCGATTAGGTATAACTTTTTTTTAAATGCACATATTTCTTAGATCCTAGTTTATTCCCTCTACTATAGCTGTAAATAAGTTGTTTTTGAAAATAATTGGAATATGTGATGTAGAATTTGTAATAGAGTGTTTTGATTTTTATTGCAATTGTCACAATTTTTTACCTTTAATTGACACATTTTGAAGAATCTCAATTTGCATAGAATATCCTAAACAATATTTTTCATTATTTGCAATTACACTGATTCAAAAAATGAACAGAAATAGCTCATTAGAGAGATTTTACAAAAATTGTCACCGTAGGTAGACAGATACCTTAAACCCTCATGAATGAAAATACTGCCACCTGTAACTTGATAAAAGAGTATTGAAATAAATTTTAAAATACTAAATAAATCTTTTAGTGTTTAATTATTAAATAATAAATATTAAAATCAAATTATACTTATTCTATATTTAACAAACTTTCATAATATATAATCATTCAATAAATCGTCTGTTTTTGTGTAGCATGTTTATTTATTTCATTAAAAAAAATAGTAAATAAATCGTTTGCAACTAAATTATTAACTTGCATAAAATAAATGAACAAATAAAGATAGTTTAAGAATATTAATTGTTGAGCATAATACAGGATATTCAGATATTCTAATAAGAAATTCAGGGATACGAATAAAAGTACCCAAAATCAAAGTTTTTTTATGATATTTTTATTTAAAAAAATCAAGACAGATGAAACATTTTTTCCATAATACATACTACCTATTAAATTATCTTGAAACCCACATGAATAAAATTTCTGCCACCTCTAGCGGGATGAAAGAACCTTAAAATAAATCTAAAGTGATCTTTTTAAATGAATTAATAAATAAATCATTTATTAATGATGTTTACGTTATATTTTAAAAACTTTAGTAATATAAATTATTCAGTAAGTTATCTGTTATTTTAAAACATATTTATTTAGTTCAGTAATAAAATAAATAATTTTTTTTAAAAAATTAATAAATTAATAAATGATTAAATATTATAAAATATTAAAAAATTAATAATTAAATAAAAAGTAGTAAATTTTATTACTGAAGTGAATAAATATGTTTTAAAATAACAGATAACTTACTGAATACGATAATTTTAATTAAATTATCAAAGCATAAAATAAATGAACAAATAAAAATAATTGGAGAATATTAATTTTCGAAAGTAATACAGGATACTCAGATATTCTAATGAAAAATTCAGAGATATTAAGAATAAAAATTACCCCAAAATTTTTTTATAATATTCTTATATTTTTATTCATAAAACAGATGATTTTTTTTTTCTATAATACATACTACTTGCCAAATTACCTTAAAACTGATCTCAATAAAAATACTGCCACCTCTAACTTGATAAAAAAAATTTAATAAATTTAGAGTACTAAATAAATCTTTTTAAATGAAATTAATAGATAATTCATTTATTAAACTCACAGAGAAAGATCTCCTTCTCTGTGATTAAACTTAAATGATGTTTTTGTTGTATTTAACAAACTTTCGCAGTATAAATTATTCAATAAATCGCCTGTTATTGTAAAAAATATCGTTATTTCGTTCAGTAATCAAATAAATAAATCATTTGCAATTAAATTATCAATTTGCATTAAAAAATGAACAAAGAAAAATAATTGGTGAGCACTAATTTACGAGCATAATACAAAATTTTCAGATATTCCAAGGATAAATTAAGATGACTTAATAGATATTAAGATGAGCAAAAATTGGAAACAAATATAGTGCTGCAAATAACATTTAATCAATAAAAATTGAAAAAAATATATATTCAGAGCATATCTCAGAACTTTAAAAGCAGCAAAGAAGATTCTAAACTGCTTTTTGTAATTATTAAAAAACGATTTGTAAAAATATGTAAAGCCATTTCCTTCGAAATATATCTACTAGAACCAATATTAATGTACATTCGATAGTAAATGTTTTAAAGAAAATAAAAGTTCAAATAAAAATATAGTTTTCACACCAAGTTTTATTTTACAACATCGTTGAGAAATGGAATTCAGAAGACCCTTGATGGCATATTGATGTGTCATGAGATTTCATATGAAGTAAAAATTAACAAAATCGATACATAAAATAATGCTTGACAATTCTGTAACTGACAAACTCTGTCAAGGATTTTACAAGCACAAAAGGAATAATGAAGTAATGTTTTTGAAATGTCTCTAGGAAATACATAAAGGTTAAGAAAAAAGCTTCATTAATTTGATATGATCATCGACCATTTCTTTCATATTGATAGCATAATTATAAAGCAAAAATTGATGAAATCGATATGGTGTTAGTGGCTGGAGGAATGGGTTTTAGGTTTTGCGAATTATGTTATACTAGACGCCTTTGGTGACCAGCTGGTTCGCCAAGAGTAATGGGGTCTAAGATTTTCAATTAAATACTTATGTGCCTTGCTCTCTTTATAATTTCTCTGCTAGATATATTTAAACTTCGAAAGTCACGTAACACTGATTTACTAAATTAATGATATAGATGTTGCAAACGATCATAGAAACCTTTGTATTGTATTTCTTTTTTAGAAAACATAACATTTAATATTTATTTAATTTCATCCACTCACGTGGTGAATGTTACATTTTTTTCGATTTAATTTACAATCATAGTTAATTTATTTTTTAATTTGAACTTCTTCCAGTATGATTTCAACAGAGCTAATAAAAGCTATTTTTTTCCCTTTGCTCGTTCGTTATTTATTTTAGAAAATATCACATATTATATTTCTTTTATTTTATCCAGTCACGTGCTAAAAGTTGCATTTCTTTAGATTTAATTTGTAATGATAGTTTTTTTTTTAGTTTAAACTTCCGTCAATAGGATGGCAACATGCTGATAAAACCTAATTTTTCCCCCTTGACGTGCTCGTGCAGGTTAAATTTTAGTGTTTTGTCCGAAATATATTGTTGTAAAACATGGTTAAAATATTTCTTTAAAAATTCGTTAAAAATAGAAGCTTAAGTTATACATTAAAACAAAGATGCCATTAGAAAGCTAATTTTTTAATCTTTAAATTGATGTAAAAATCATGTTTGTGCGATAATATTTTCGGAAGTTATAGCGGAAAATCGTCAAAATTTCTCTTAAATTTTAATTAATTCTAATTCTAATTAAAAATTCGAAAAAAGGGCTCTGAGGTGCACATTCCCAAGCTCCAAAGTATACATGTACCAAATTTGGAAGCTGTAGGTCCAACGGTCTGGTCTGTAGAGCGCCAACACACACACATTGAGCTTTATTATAAGTATAGATAAATAGAAGGAGAAAAGTTGGTCATGAAAGGCGGAGAATAACTTTTTTATCTCATTTTTATTTACCTATTTATTTATTTCAAATCAGAGAAGAGCTGAAATTGTCAATATTATGAATTGCCTGTGTTTAAAGATAAAAATTAATCATCATCTTCATTATTTAAAGACAGAATTGAACGTTTGTGTAAGTTCAAAACATTACTTACTCGTATGAGTTATTCGGATTATATATCGTTTATTTCTATACTTTTTTTCATGGCGAACTTTTCTTTTACCGCTTTAAAAATGGTATCACAATTAAGTAGTGCCATCTATTGTTCAAATAACTCAACATAAAATTTCAAATTGATTTTTTTTTTAATTTATGTCAATTTGAGAAAAAAAAATTATCCTAGTTCCCTATGTGACAATTTAATAAAAAGCAATTCATAAATTGAGTCTTAATTTCTAAATTTTTATCTCACTCAGTAATTTAGATTCGAAAATACTGGAGTTAAAAGTCTTTAGTTATTTTGACAATTTGTGCCAAATTTATGCTACAAATTCGGAGATCCAATTAAAACGTGAAAGACATTAAATTTATAGTCCAAACTTCTGGATTTTTTTTATTTGTCAATCTTTACCAAGAAGGTTGCCAAATAAGAACCAATCCTCACATCTATCTAATATCATATCTACAATAAAAAGCTTTTAGAAATAAAATAAAAAATAAAAAAGGGTCCTAATTTGAGTTGATAACTCCATATATTAAACAACATTTGCCTTAAGTAGAATGGATTCATTGAGTAAAAAGAATTAGATATAGTAAGAGATCAAAAAAAAATTAATGCATTCATTTTTTAGAAAATATCTTATTTATTATTTATTTCATTTCAAATAGTCAAATCTTGAAAATTACATTTTTCTAGATTTAATTTGCAGTAATAATTTGTGATCAGGACTGTGATCACAAATGTATAATGTGATGGACTCAGTGATGAAAGATCATTTTTGTGCCATGCTCGTGTGGATTACATTTTATTTTTATTTCGAACAGAATAAAATGCTGAAAAATATGGCTAAAGCATTTTTTTTTTAAATTCCTTAAAAATAGAAATTTATATTATATCTTAAAACATTAGAATCATTAAAAAGATTTTTTTATTTTAATTTGATGTAAAAATCAATTTTATGCTGTAATATTTTTGAATGTTAAAGCGAAAAAAGTCCTACATTTCGTTTAATTTTTAATTAATTAAAGAAAATTTAAAAAATCACTCCTATGTGCACATTCCCTATCCCCAAGGTACACGCTGCCAGACTTGGTAGTTGTTGGTTAAGCTATCTGGTCTGTAGAGCTTCAACACAAATTTAGCTTTATTATAAGCATAAATACAGATATTGATTATGTTTCAAAATAAATATAAAAAGAATACTCCTTCATTTGAATATTAAAGTTTAAACATAAAAAGATATTTAAAATGGTTTACGTTAAGAGAGAGAGATGAAGAGAAAATAAAAGGGTGTCAGTTTGTATTTTGCCTGATAATTAAGACTGAATCGGAAAGGATAAAATGCTTAACACTTTTATCGCTAAGGACAATTCAAATAAAAACTCCATAAAAAGACAAATATCTTCTTGCTGTTGACATTTTTGATGCAAAAAACCTAAGAAATTGAAGGTATTCTTCAGACGTATGTTAGACTTATTTCAACTGGCATAAGAGACCCATTTTAGCACACAAAAACCAATAATTGGCAATATCTGAAAAACGAGATATCTCGTCTGTACCGTTGAATGTGTTAAATAAATATTTATTCCTTGTTAAAGTGATATTTTATTCCAGATATTTTATTTATTTATATATTCCAGCGAACGATTTTAAGCATAGACCCAAGCTATTTCATATTAAATCTTCAACTCTCGCATATGTAGTAGAGAGAAAGTATAGTAATCGTCAAAAACTCGAAATTGACGAATCTCCTTGTTTTAGAGCTCCTTAAGTAAGAAAAACATATTTTTTGGAAATACCTGGTTCTCAGTCTGTGACAAAGATAACAAGAAAACTCCTTGAGCTAGACGGTGTCATTTGGTATATTATTATTATTATTTTCAAATTTGCAGATTTTTATCAAATTTTGAATAAATTCTGTCCAAAGGAGATTCAGTTGATCGAATATAGATGAATACCATAATTAGAAAAAACAAAGTTATCTAGATAGATAAGATTTGATACACAAATTTAATATTCATAGTGTAAACATCTGTCAAATTTGGAGCAAAATCTAACAGAGAATTGATTGCCTGTCGGTCTGTACTTTCAGAAACATGTAAATGCGATGATTCAAAAACGGAAAGATTTGAATATATGAAGTTAGGTTCAGTATTTTGTGACTACAAGTACAGTTTTATATCCAATATTTGTTTCAATCGATTGAGGAAAACGGGTCTAAAGTCAAAAATTCCGTTTTCAAACACTATTAACTGCATGCAAGAATTAATCGCCTAGAAATACTCACCAAGGTCCAGACAATAGTTTTATCAAAAATATTAAATTCGTGTCAAAAAGTAATATGTCATAACTATTGTACGCCTTTACCATTGCAAGGTGTTCTCTGGCATGAAAAGCTTACTACAGAATATGGCAGAAAGTTTTGGGGTGACCACTCCGGCTAGTTGATTTCTATTATCTGTTCCTGCATTTTATTTCTACCATGTTTTTACTAACCATCATCAGTGAAATATTTTTTATGGATATTTTGTCGGGATTTTTTGGCAGTTTGTTGGTTAATGAAATAAACAATCCTTAGAAGCAAACGACGACGTTCATCGAACACGAAGACATTAATACAAGGACAGCAAATATACAGCTGAGAAGCACACAGATCACGTGTGTGCAGCAAACAGTAGCACACATGTGGTAATCGACCACAACGCACAAAACGGCCAAACAGAATCCAATAGATGGTGAAAATTTAAGTAGCTTCACTCTACGGTCTCTACAAACGTCTGCAATTCACCACTGTCTCCTCGCTTTTGCTGTATCCAACTGCCGACTCCTTCTACACAGCTGGCTATTCCACACAGGACTCGATGCTGCTTCCACAATAAACACCAGGATTCGACACACAGCCTAATTCAACAATCACTTCAGTTCCATACAACGCTTGTGCTTCGCCGAACCATCCAACTATTCCGCCGTCTCTTTCCACTATCCAATATATGACTCCTTTTACGGCAACGACTGGGCGCAGCTTGAGACTGTTGGCCTTTTACAGTTCCCGGGATGCGGACAGAGAAAGTTTTGACCGATCAAATGTATCTCAGTTCCTATTGGCGCAATTGCAAAAGTTTTGAGAGTTTCCAGTAATGTCTATTTTGTCACCAAAGTAGCCGAGTCAGTTTGCCAAGCATTCAGATCATTGTACCCAATCAGCACCCAACAGAGCTGATCGTAAAACGGTCTTTCCGGTGATTGAATTAACCATACGGATAAACATTACAGATTTTTAACAATATTCACAGCACTGGCTGCTTTCCGATTAACCTATAACCTACGGTCACTGGGTTGAAGGGAGTCGCAATCAAGTCGACTAAAAAAATCGTAAAAAAGCTTATTTATGAAATAAAAATATTTGTAAAAATCACGAATTATATGAGTTATAAAATATTAGATCTAACCTATTATACTTGACAATGTTTTAACATCATTTGTTTCATGATGTATAGTTGCCTTTATTGTATTTAGAAAGACTAGGTGTCTGTTTAAATAAATGAGAGTGAAAACGTGGATAAAACGTTATCGATGACTCATAAAAACAGAAAGGAAAAACTTATGGTTTTCTTTAAATACAAATCATTCTCTCCAAAACTTTCTCCCACACTCTCTAATAAATGTTTTAGACTAGAGAACGCCTTGCATGGCATTGGTGTATAGTAATTACGAAATATTAATCTTCGACATGAATGTATTATTTTTACAGAATCCATTATGTGATCCTTGGCGAGTTACCTGATGGTTAATTTCGGGCATGCTATTAATAGTGTTGGAAAACGGCATTTCTGTCTTAGACGGGTTTTTGCTGCCGATTATAATTAAAATTTGACACAGGACTACAATTATAGTCATAAAATCCCATACAAAATTTGATACATTTAAGTCAATGCGTGTTTGAGCTATCACGTTTATATTGTTACGGATTTTTCTATCCTTAAAAATCTGTCGGGTTCTTTTTACCTTGTATAGTGGGTGTGTATGGTGTTAGAGGTGAGATGATGAGCACACACAATGACCAGTCCTTCAGTAGAAGACACAACACAGACATTTATTTACAGGACGAAGACAGGACAGCACAAAGACGACAAATATTGACAGCACAATTATGTACAGACGATATCTATAAAAAGCCGAGACGAACACACAGGACAGCGCACTGCAGATAGTAGTTCACAGGCAGAAATTCCGTAGTGACAACATCCACAGCTCACAAAGCGTCCAGTCAGGTTTCAGGCAGGAGAGGGAATCTTTAAGGGATTCTGTCTACACTCACGTAGGTCTCTCTGTAACAGGCTGAAACTATTTCTCTGTCTCTTCTTACCTTCGCTGCCGACTCACTACTTCGCTCAACGGGACTACTCCTCAGTTCAGGACAGCTCCGTTCCCGACGACGACAAAATGAGCTACGACACACGATGCAGGCTTCGTCATAATATGCCACACAGCAGTCCTCCGTTCAGGACTCCTCAGTTCAAGACCTCTCTGTTCAGGTCTACTCCTTTTCCGATTGATTCAACTGTACTGCCTCTCGCTTGATTCACACCACCGAGCTTCTTGTCTTCTCTTCAAGACTTCTCTATTCAGGTGTTCGCTATTTCCAGCTTCATCCACCACAAACTAGCTGCTTATATATAGCGGCAAGAGGCGGGGCTAAACCTTCTGGACCAATTCTGGAGCATTCTGGATGTATCTCGGCTCCTAATGGACGGATCGGGAAAATTCTCGATGTTTCAGGTACTTTGCATTTTGTCGCCAAAATTGCCAAATTCGTCGTCAAGTCGCCAAGTGTGTCGCCAAGCTCTGGGACCTCTGACGTCGCACCCATTCATTATTCAATACATATTACTGTAAATCTCTCTTCCTTACGATGACAGTATTAGATCGGGAAATCAAAACCACAGGTTCGTAATAATATGTTTCTGAAAATACAGATCAACACTATGTTCAAAATCAATCAATGCCAATCCAATGTTCAATGTCAATCCTATGCTCAAAATTTGAAAGGTGTCTAAACTATAGATTTTATTTCTCTGTATCTGATTTTAGTTATATGGTTATCATTTCATAGATATGCTCTTCCAGCGGCCGAACAGACAGATTTTCTTCCATCAAATTTAGAGCAAAATTTGACAGAAATTTTCAAATTTGTAATAAACTCCATAAATAATTTCCATCTATATCAAAGCGCTTTTGAGTTATCTTTGTCACGGACAGGCAAACGTTTTTCAAATATGTGTTTTTCGAATTGGAGGTCTAATACGTGGAGATTCGTTGAAATCTCGAGTTCTACTATACGAGTTTTGACTCTTAATATACTTTCTTTATACTCAGTAAGAATTATAATCAACTGTTTCCTGGTGGTAAGGTTTTCAAGTTCGTTCTTCGATTCGATCGGTATGGTTCAAGTTAAATCGGTCCGGACCGAATGGCCTTCCACTGGTGAGGTGTGGAGAAGGGAGTGTCAGTTCAAGTGCCACCCTCTTCATCTGACCGCGGTTCAAAATGACGAGGTATGTCTCAAAATAGTCCTTGTATTACTTTAAATTGGGCATTAATATAATTAAACTAAACTCTATACTTCGAACATGATAAAGTAAAAAATTAATCTAAAAGAAATCATTAGCATGATGTTAAATTAAAAATGCTTTGAAATATGGAATTAAATTGTCTATTTTTGTAAAAGTAAGGCCTCATATTGTGCATTGCTTAGGGCACAAAATACATAAATCCGCCCTGGTTCATAAGGAATGAAATTTTTAAAAAGATATGCTTAGGGAGAGTATAGGTTAGCACGGGCAATAAACGCTGGTCTCTAAATTTCTCCTCATAAACTATTAAGCTCCCGTTTCCGGCAGCCATTTATGTCTTAAGGTACTTAGACTCCGCTGTCATCTATTAATCTCTAATCATCAGGAAGCTGCGTGGCCAGAGTGCAATGTCGATATCCGACACACCTTTTTATGCCGACGACAGCATCGCCAGCTACAAACGCAGCCACCAGAAACCGCAATCTCCTGATTCAGCGCTTCTTCGGCTACCTTATTTTTTTTCTCTTCTTCTCCCTCTGCACCCTCCCCTCTTTCACTGTCTTCCCTTTTCATTGGTTCCCAGGAGACCAGCCGAGTATCGAATACGACTCAGAATAAAATACACACAGCGAAAAGATTATTATATTGTGGTGTAAACGTTTGTATTCCCACGCCAAAAAAGGTACCGAATAAGCAAGAAGACAGCTTCCTTTTTTTTAACGTGAGAACAAGGTATAGGAAAGCATTGCACGGCAATGCATAAAATCTTTTTTAACAAAACGTGGCTCTGAATGCGGGAAATGGTATCGAAACGATTTTAACCCATCAAATTTTGTAATATTACAGTTTCCCATAAGTTCCATTCCTATTTTTAATACGAAATGAATACACAATATTTACTGTTTAAGATATTGTTTATTTTGTTATATACAATCCCTTTTTGCTTTCTTACCTTTTTCCATCTCTCAGGAAGATTCCTTATGCTTTCTTCCCAAAATTATTGTGTTTTGGACACGAAATAATCCTCGGGGTGCGCTTTTATTTCGCTGATGGATTTGAAGCGCTTATCCCGGCTATAATTTTATAAGAACAGAAAGAAATAACAATCAAGTGGAGTGAGATCTGGAAAGTATGCAGGATGCGGTAAAATATCCCAATCAAACAATAAAAACTTTAGTTCTTCAACAATAAAAAACGTTGTTAAAATTGTGTAAAAAATAATTTTGAAAAATTCATTAATCGATAAAACATAAACTAAATGGAAATGAAATTCGCATTGATATGAAATTAATCTTTCGATCTTAATTGCAATTCAAAAAAAATCACTATTTAAAGTTCTATGCTCTTTTCAATTACAGTATTACTTAATTATCTCGTAAAAAACGCGAACAATGAATAGGGGAATGACATTTAAAGATTATAATATTTTAATCTAATTAAATAAATCTTAGAATTCATTTAAAATTATTTAAATAGTAGTTAAAATAATATTTTAAAAATAAAACTTAGCTATTAAAATATCAAAAAGTAAATCTAAAGTTGTTTAAAGTCATTCCGTTTCTTTCTCATCGCGCTATGAATTATACATACAACATACAAACATACAAGCTTGTATGCTGCTTGTGCAGATATACAAGCTTGTCTATTAGCCGTTTATGTCTTTTGGTTTAAGAACAATAAACTTTCAACTATTACAAAGCCGGCACTGCACTACAAAAAAATTCTTTTGTCCTTTTGATGGAATTGGAAAAGCGTAATTTTCTATGAACTCCTTTCTCAAGGTGAAACAATAAATTCTACGAAATAATTATGTCATGAACTGGATCAATTAAAAGCTGCCATAGCTAGAGAAAGAAAAAAACATGCCATGTCACCACGTTATTATAATGAAAAACAAAGCCTTTTTTTTTTTGTAATACTGTAATTGAAAATAGCATAGAGCTTTATTAGTGAGAATTTTTTTTTTTAATTCTACAGTTAAGATAGAAAAATTAATTTCACATCTACGAGAATTTCATTTCCATTTAGTTTGTTTTTGTCGATTAAATGAACTTTTCAAAATTATTCCTTACACAACTTTAACAACGTTCTTTATTGTTCAAGAAGTTTTTATTGTTTGATTGGGATATTTTACCGCATCCTGCATACTCGCCAAATCTCGCTCCATCTTATTATTATTACTTTCTGTCCTTAAAAAATTATCTTCGTGATAAGCGTTTTAAATTCATCAGAGAAATGGAAGCGCGCATCGAGTATTATTTCTTGTCCAAACACAACAATTTTGGAAAGAAGACATAATAAGGCTTCCTGAGAGATGGAAAAATATAATAGAGCAAAAGGGTTTTTATGCAGCAAAATAAATAATATCTTAAGCAGTAAATATTGTGTATTCATTTCATATTAGAAATAAGAAGGAAATTTATGGGACACCCTAATATCTTTATTTCATCTCTTTTTTTTTTTTGCAACTATTCAATTATTTATTAAATTTTGAAAAAAAAAAAACTAAATTATAAGTTTTTTTAAAAAAGGAAATTGCTATTATTGAACAGTTAAAATGGTTGAAGATAGTATTAAAATATTTCGAATAATTTGTTGGAAAGTTATTGCGAAAAATTCCGGAGGATTCCAGATAATTTCTAAATAAATGAATATTTAACTCTTGTACTTTGAATCGTTAATCATACTCGTTCTTAAATACCCTTGTTCTTAAATAATAAGCTTGTTATTTGACAAAACTTCCTCCGTTCTCCATCTCAAAATAAAACGAGAAAAAAAATTAAAGGAGATGTTTACATTTATTCATAGTATTAAATGAAGTCTCCTGAAAGCGTCTTGAACCACAAAAATTCGAGAAATAGTTAATGGATATTGGAAATATGTATACCATTTTTAGAGCATTTATTGGAGAAAGTTTTAGTATATTAATGTCATATCAAAATAAAAAAGGCAGTTTTATAATTGCGATTTTAATTATTCCACGCATGCGCGAAAACCTCAAACTGCAAATATGCAAATAGCAAGAGCTGTGGTATGCATATACGATACATTTCTTGGTTTACATCTCATTTTAAACGGCGATTCAAATCTTGTTATGCCCAAAAGAAAGAGATCCAACCTTGACCGGAACGCATTAAATGCCAAAAAGCTTCGATCTATAAACAATATTCGTGTAGCTATTTTTAGTAATTTCTAAATATATTTTTATGTTTGATTAATGTTGCTTGACATGCCCATGTCATATCAGGAGGAGACTAGACAGGTTTAAAGCTAATTTTTCTTCTTGGATACAGGTAATGCCTTCAGGGTATTGCTAGTTTAACAATAAAATAAACTCGGATTACTCGTGGACTGAATTAAAATAATGCGGTCAGAAACGGCATGATACTCACATACGCGAGGGAAGAAAAAAATTGGACAAAAAAGTATCTAATAGGTCGAAAATCAAGGTCACAGAATGACGAATAATTACAGAAATGCGCTTATCCTTCCACGTCTCTCTTCTTTTATTGAGATAGAATCGTCGAAACGTGGTCGTCTCAGAATACTGAAAAGAGCAGTACAAACAATCAAGCTTCTAGAAACTTAAAAACTCAAATTGTTGTGAATTAAAATTTTATCTTATTAAAAAAATGCTATAGCAGTAATTGAAAATCAGATAACTTGTTACCTTCCAAGGTTTAAGTAAGAATGAAAAAGCGTACAAAATGTGGAATGATAATATTGTCGAATTTTTACTGTCAGCATTATTTCGCGTGGCAAATATTCTAATACCGGGTTTAGACTTTGCCAGTGAAAAGACGGCAAGTATGCAGCGCATGCGTAGAAAGGCGGGAAAATGCTGTCCGGTCGAAGGCAAGTGATTGTCCCGATGGGACAACTACAAGCCGCTGTATTGTATTTAAAATTCTTAAAAATTTATATTCTTAAAGGCTAGTCACTTATCGAAGATTAATTCCAACATTTTTTTTCTAATGAGAGGTTGTGTTCTTTTTTCGTTTTATTTGCCCTTTTTTTCCAAGGTTTTCTAGATTTAGGCATGTTGACATAGGAGGTGAAGTGTTGGCTCTGAATAGAACCCGGGACCTTTGGATTTGAAAGCCAGTTACATACCACTGGACAAAAGCATGCTCATGTCCCTTAGATGTTATCTGTCTTATTAAGATATCACCACAGACTCACCCTCCGGTGAGCGGGGCGAACGATATGCGTTGTTGTTGAGAGGTGATGAATTGGTTTGTTGAGTGAGTGGTTGCTGTGTGTAGCTGTTGTGTCTAATGCGCCGTACTCATCTTAGTTTGGCGAGCGGAGAACTTTTTTTTTAGTCTCACCAAGCGTTATGGCGAGCGTGCGTGAATTGTTGCGTCAAGTGAGTCTGACGACTTTTGGTTAGTAGATGGCGCCACATCAGTTGCGTGAAGATTGAAGGTTCATCGTCCGAGGTCACCATTATAGGAGGTGAAGTGTTGGCTCAGAATAGAACGCTGGACCTTTGGGTTTGAAAGCCAGTAACATACCACTGGACAAAAGCATGCTCATGTCCCGTAGATGTTATCTGTCTTATTAAGATATCGCCACAACCTTTTTTTCATATTACCACGTGTCTCTGAATAAATATCCATCAATTTAATGCGATAAGCAATGAAAAATTCAGAGACGCCAAAACGGCAGTCAAGCATCGAATGTTTTAATCCGTCTTATAAAACTGTGACAAATATAAATCATTTCCTTTCTGCGAATACGTTATTTTACTGGCCGTCTTATAATTGACCAAGTGTAAACTGGCATTAACTGCATAGAACTGCTAGTAGTTATATCTTGAGCTACTGTAATGCATCAGAAATTTAAAAGACACTTTTCTTTGAACTGTATCCAGAAAGGTTTTATGTATAAGTGTTCTTCACTAAACAAATCCTGCTCTACAATCTGGGAAAAAAAATCGCGCAGAAGGGGAGCAATGTTTCTGTATCTGGTACGAACCCAGACATTAATTTTTTCCCTGATGAATGTCCTCTATGAAAACGATTTCAGATGCTAAGCTAAATTCTGCTAAGAATAAAAAATAAATGACGCAAAAAGTAAATTATTTTTTCTTTTCTCATTTAGAAATGAAAATTAATTAAAAGCTCTAATAGTTTTACTTCAAACTGATATTTTAAGCAAATAATTATAGCACTAACGAAATTCTATTTGAAAGTCAGGAGCTCAGCATTTGTAGTAATAATAAAGGAGAATATGAGACTATATGTGTGTCTCTGTTACCACTCTATAGACTAGAATTTTTAAATTGCAGCTGCCAAATTTCGCTTAAATAACTGACAAAAGTTTGGAAATGGACACTTCGAATTTTATTAATTTTAATCAACAAAAATTGTGGTGGACCACAGTACACAGTTGCAAATTAAAGAACGGACCTTTTGCTTCAAGAATTACTAGATATTATTTTGAGTGTGAACCTATGGTGGTATCTTAATAGGGCAGTAACATCCCAGTCACTGGACATTAGTGATCACTTTTGTCGAACGATTATGTTACGTAGATCCAAGAATCGATTCCCACTCAATTCAATCCGCTACATTGGTGACTGAGACGTGACGTGACCACGCAACCTTCTGACGCAACAACCCTCTCCATCAGCAACCAAAGTCGTCAGACTCACTTAACGCAACAACTCACTCATGCTCGCCACAACGCTTTGTGCTATAAAATCGTTTGTCTTTGCGACGACTCACTGGTGGGGAGTATTGTGGAGTATCTTAATAAGCCAGTAAAGCCAACTGCATTGGACATTAGTTATCACTTTTGTCGAATGGTTATGCTACGCGACTACGAACCAAAAGGTCCCAGGTTCGATTCCCATTCAATTCAATTCAATCCGCTTCAAACCGATGGAGCTAAGCAACCATTACAGTTAGGGCAGATCATATACCTTACTAAAGAGTGTTTCCTTCTCATCCAAACATTGTTTGCACGATTGCTATTCTAATTTCTTTTTTCTTTTTTTTCAAAAAAATCTGTTCCTTATTCTGAGTACGTCATTTTCGATGTTTTCCGACAAGAATTTTTTCTTCCTTTAAGTACTACATTGTGCCTTTGTGGTTTTAATTTAACTTTTTAAAAATTGCACGAAAATTTATTAAATTCAAAAACTAGAGGTACATTTTAAGTGGGAAAAAGGGATATTTGTGTATTAACCGCATGCCAATAATTAGACACCAAACTGCAAGCCAAATTTGTCATATTTAGTGTAACTAAAACTAAATTGCAAAAAAAGAGCCAAAATGCTATATCAGTCATAAAGTTTGTCTATGTTTGCCAATTATATGCAATTAAGGACGAAGTTCGTCGAATGCATGCGGTCTGCACAAAAATACTAAAAATTGAATACAAAACGTAATTATAATTTATGTTTACTTCGAAGCAAATATCCAGTGAAACAAGACATTTTTCTTTCGCTCGTATAAAAATGCCCATGCGCATTACAAGCCTTCTACCACTTCGCCCAACACCTATATCTCTGTATTTCTTCGGAACTTGAGAAGCATCGCTTCCGAAGAAAATCGAATCTGATGGAAAAATATCCAGAAAGAGAAATCAAATGAATAGTTTAAAATACTAGAGTGTGATATTTTGACATGTAATTTGAAATCAGCAAACACCTGTGAGCCAGCATTTCATGGTGGTGAAACATCCACGTCACGAGAAACTTTGAATGTCTGTAATGATATTCTGTATGTTTTTTCTTATGGCGCTTGTCATAGATAAGATCCCCGATTGCAAGCCGAGAAATTTTTGTACCTCTTATTTCAGTAGCGCCATTTAGGGCCAAAAGTAAGAATCGATTATTCATATGTTACAACAGTTTATATAGGGCGGATTTTATTCATACATTTCATTCATGTATCCACAGATCGTGAATGAAATGTATAAAT
>JAPMOQ010028548.1:2007784-2065719 GCA_026543055.1 Argiope trifasciata | reverse complement strand
CGATTACAGAACTTATCAACAGATTTCGGCACTTTTCCATTATACCGGCGCAGCCGAAAAATCGCCAATGATGCAACCAACACCAAAAGAAATATCGCCACCGGTAACCTTATGCCGATACATTTTTAAAGAAAGTCGCGCCATTTTGTCGTCTGCGCCCAAATGGCAACTGTGCACTGTCGCCAAAAAGTCTGCTTGGCGATATTTACGTCGGTATAATGGAAAAGTACCCAGATTTCTACATGCCCCAGCTACCTTATACAAGGAGTATCTTAGGTCGGCGGGTTGGAAATCACAACCCAAGAAATATGAATCCAACACCCTACCAACCAGACTATCCCGGCCTTCTTATCGTGAGGAAGCATCATCAATTTGGAGTCACGAGAAATTCTGAAGAACTGTAATAACGTTCTGTGTGGATTTAAACTATATGAAACTTATACTACCTATTCATCTCATGATACGGTTTGCTTGTTTCACAGAAAAAAGACATGATCTATTCTGGGAATAAATATACGTTCAAAAATTTCCAGAACTTTTTTGATGTAAATAGTAATAAACACTGCAGAACTTTTTAAATCCCAACAAAATTTGAAATGAAATCCATACCCAGAAGGAAAAAAAAATGAAATGGAAACTTTAACATTCAGCTAGTTAGTAGGTAGTAGTTTGCAGTTACGAATTTATTGTCAAGAAAGGAAAAAATTTCACTATGTTGACAATAAAGTAGCACAGAATTATTATAAATTTGCTGCATGTGTATGACTTACACATGATCTTGTTAGCTAAAATGTGAATGTTTAATTAGATATAATCTAAATATTCATAAAAGGTTCCTGTCTAATTATTTAGATCACCTGGTTAAAAAAATACAGCAACCATACAAATTTATTCAAATTATTTACATACTGAATTAAAAGTAAAACATCTGTTCAATTTCATTGACTTAAATTTCAATGTGGTATATCCATTTAAAAATTAAAAGCTAAAGGGATAATTGTTTAAAAATATTTTGGAATTTCGGTATATTTATTCAATGAAGTTGAAAAGAAAATTATTTATTTACAATATTTGTACAAAATAAGTATGAACAAACTATTTACCTTCTTAAATAAATTTATAAATGGATAAATATTTTTAAAAAATTCAACAAATATTTGTATAAAAGTTTTTATTCAAAAATAGACTGATGGCTCACAGACAATATAATGATAGATATAACAATGAGAACATTATCCATAACTCTCATAAAAAGTTATAATAATGCATGATATTTACAAATATTTTACAAGTAAAAATATTTACAAATAACTTTAAATAAAAATGGCCAATTTCAGTTTAAAGAATAATAAAAACTTAACAATTGCTAGGCACATTTGATTGATTTAAATACTCAACAACTTCTAAATCAAAGTTGTAACAAAATATTAATTATTTCTACAATTCTAAAGTAAATTGTTGCTTTTAAAATAAAACCAAAATTATTAAAATACTTTTAAAATATCTGTTGTATAATATATGATTTTCAAAAATACATCTATTAAAATATCTCTTAAATAAAATAACAATTTTATCATTTAATTTCAAATTATAAGCATTAACAATTTGATTTTCATTTGATTCCATCTAGAGTATCAGCATTTCGTCGGTAATTAAAAATTAACACTGATTTAATTATTATTGGCGAACATTTGAGGTTTTGTTGTAGACAAATGACAAGGTTTTTCTTTGAAATACTTTTGATTAACAGAAACAAGCATTTCTTCAGGTATATATGTCACATATCTGAAATTAAAAAGAAAAATTATTCACCAAGATCTAATATATATACAAAATCTTCAGAAAGTATTGAAAATATTCAGTATTATATGTGATTAATAAAACACAAAATTTAATATATCAAATATGATTTCAATTCATTTCTAATATGCAAATAGAAATAACTGTAGTCTTTAAAAAAATTCGACCACAAGATTTTGATGAATTTCTACATTTCATACCTACCTTAGTTAAAAAAAAAAAAAATTTGGAATTAGTCTATTAGGGAGCACAATAATTTGAGAAAGCATTGAGTAACAGTGACAAAATTCTGTATGAAATCCTGAACTAAAATTTATAGATTTTTATGAAATTTGGATGAAATCTATAGAAAAGACGTCAATCTGTTATTCGTATGAATGGGAAAACTCAAAAACGTAAAGAACTGACAAGGATGAAATTTAAAATATAGATTTATTATCTGAATAAGTAAAGATTTGCTAAATTTTGTACCAAATCTATTAAAAAGGAAAATTATTTGCTTGTCTATTTATTCACAGATATGCCAACCCTTTAATTCAAAAATGCAACGGTTTAGATAGGTATAGTTTAGAATATGGTTTTGAGATCAAAATTGTAGAATCTCGGTCAAATTTAAATCCAGTGGATGCAAAATAAGGTATCCATAATGAATACTCAATTTCCATCATTAGATCAGTGAGAGAAATACTCATGTTGCACCACTACATACAGAGGTCAGATAGACTCACTAGCGAACGACTGCCCCTTTTGAGAGTTTGCCACTTTTCTGCCTACATTACCTATATTGTTAAGAGGATGCAGAGATAGATAAAAAGAGAATAGAAAGGAACATGTTAAGTATATGAGAAAATAGAAAATATTTCCACTGATTCATAACAAATATAAGTCATCCCCTTTGCAATGAGAATAGGTCAGATGAAAAAGCATTACATAGACGATGGGATGTGGTAAGTAAAGCACATTATAATGAGACCTGTTGATTCTTTAAGTAATTCCAGAAATAAAATTCAACTTCTTTCTTCCAAAAAATATTCATAAAAAGAAATTCAATTAGCTTTGGTTCAACTTTTAAAAAATTAAAATTTTAAATGTAAACGAGGGAATTATATATAATTCCATTCTTGCATTACTTTTCATAATTTATTCCACACTCGTTATATAAATATCACAAAAATAATTTCTATGGCTCAATATAAAAATTTAAAAAAAATCTTCAAGTTTTCAATGACTTTTAGAACTTATTAATGAATATTTAAGTAATTTTTTTGATGTTTTGAAAATCATTTTCATGCTTTTACATCTGCAAAACATTTCTTTTGAACTATTTGGCTATTTTATATAAGATAATTACAATGTCTTCACCCTTAGGTAGTAATGCTTTTATGGTAATTTATGATTTAAAATTTATCATCCAAACTATGAAATTAAATCACATATAAACCCATGAGGATTGAAGCTATAAATAATTTAAAAACTTTCTTAAAGAAAGAAACCATCAAAATAAAACTCATAAAACCACAAAAATTGATAGATGCAATAGAAAGTGTGGGGCAATCTAAATGCAATGTTAGAAAAATAAATCGTTAGCTTATAAAACCCTATTATATTGAATTGGCTACATAATAACTATAAGAAAAAAATTCAAACTTTTTACTTGAATATTTAATTTTATATTAATTTACTTGAATACTAAATTAGGCTTTGTCTATTTATGTCAATGGCCTTTTGGCATCTTTTAAGCAATATTATTCCTTCATATAGCTTACAATTTAAACAGAATTAAATGAGTTTTTACATCAATAGCATCATTAAAAATGTTACCTTTTAGTTCTGCATTGAAAGAATTGAATAGAAATTCTAAGGTTAGGGCCATATATGGTGAATGTGACAACACATCTCAATCTAGCTCCAATAACTTTTAGCAAGTAATTAAAGATGTGTGAGTATTTGCATTATTTGCATCTAATGATTTGGCAATTCTGGACCTTTTTTTTTAATGGTGAATTGTTGAGCATGGCATTTGAATTAGTCATTTGAAAGTTTAAACTGCAGAATTCATTTATAATCTCAATCTAACAGCATAATCTATATTTTTTGGTGAATTACAGCATTTGATATAATCAATTTTTCCAATTAATTTTATTTTATGACAAACTTAGTTTTAAGTAATAAAACTAAGTAAACAATTCATTACAGAAAAAGATACATTTCATTGCATTTAATAACAGATTCATAGATAGCAATGTGCAGCATCAAATTAAATACCTTAAATTGATAAGGGAGCCAAAAAATGAGTTTCTTACGTAACAAAATGTTTATTTTATTTTACTAATTTGTTGATTGATTGAATACATGTATCCACAATCTCTGCAATCTCATGTTTTGTACTATACCAATTTGAATTGACAATGGCCTTGATATAACTCTCATCAATGTTAATTGAACTATCAGATTGTTGTGCATTTTCAGTAAAAAAAATCTCCAAAATTAGATTTGGAAACTTTAAAACACTTTCTCTCAAGGCTTCATTTCTATGTATGGTAAATAACTTTTTATATCTACTCACAATGCATCTCTGCCTTTTTGGAACTAGCTTAATAAAATATTTCTGGAACACGGAAAAAATTTTTGGAAAAAAATTCTGGAATACGGAATTTGTTCTTTCATTTTTAACCAAGATAAAAACAAAACTAAATAATTAAAAGATATAATATTCTTACTAATTGGTGGAAGTTGGAATAAAAAAGGAAGCAATATAAATTAATTACTTTGAATATGTTGATAAAAAAGAATGAGCTAAAGTCATTCGTAGAAAAAAAAACTACAAAACAAATAATGAATGCATTTTTTTAAACAAATATTTGATAAAATGCAAAACTATCAATAACATTTTTAGATATAATAGAATTTAGTAACTAGATATGAATATCTTTCCTGAAAAGTAATCAAACATAAATTCAAGAACTTTGCTCAAGAATACTAAGCATTTAAAACTGCATAATACATGCAAACCTAATATAATTAAAAAGACAAAATGATTAATATGACAAAATTTTGTATCATCCTCAATTCAAAGATTAATAAGAATTTAATAAATAACTGTTGATTTAATTTAATGGATTTTATAACTAAAGTTAGCAAAACATTGAATCACTTAAAAGGTATTTCTTGTTAAATGTATATAATATTTATTTTGATACTACATACCTCATATAGACACTTGATGTTAATACTAATTCAGTATATATAACACAGGAAAGGTTGGGTTTTTTAAATAAGCAAGATGATGGATGGATTCTAACTTCTTGGTTGCCTTCTACCTATTTAGGATGAAACAAGAGATAAAATTTAATTCCACTGGAAAAAAAATCGATAATTGAAAATGTATTTATAAGACAGAAGATAGAGAAATTCATTACAGTTATTAAAATTGCAAATATATTGAAATATATTATGAATATATCGGCATATTAAAAATTAATATGGAAAGAAAAGATGAGAATTTTCATATTTACAAATTTTAAATTTCTAATAACAAGTATATAAAGCAAAACCAATTCCAAAATACTTGTATAGTACATGCCCAAATACGCAGTTCATGAATATCCGACCTAGTTTTCTTTTGTGTAATAAATTGAGGATGGTACGGCATTGCATTAGCAACATTCCCAATGTATTGGAAAGAGACATCTGTTAAAATCCTCCCATGTGTTATGTGTAAAATATAAATTGTAACAGGAAAAGAGCAGCGTTCATGGAGGACTTCGAACTCAATAAGAAGTAAGAAATTAATTTCTGTAACAGTAAGTTTTAATATAAAAACTGTGTCTTCTGGTATTAATAGGTAAAAAATTTCATAGAACTCCGGAAATAGTCCATAGAAACTTTTTAACTGGCCTACCCTTCCGCCACATTAGCCTGGATACTCACATGAGTTTACTACACCAAGATAAAGCTGTTTTTGCCAAACCTAACAGAAAACTTTTAAAAGTAACTAAGGCTAGGCATTTGTGCAGTTTTTACATGGTATTTTGTCCAATTAAAAAAAAAAAATTGAAACCTATTCAGAATTTATAAAATGCAAACTAAATTCCCAATTAATTAATAGCATCTATTATTTTGGGGAGAAGGGGCGTGTCTACTAAATATTTCAAAGTTACAAACATTAGTTTAATCCATGAAGAATTGCAATTTCTTTAATAACCTTACTTCAGTTAAATATTAGGTAGAATGAAATAAATCACTTATTACAAAATTCATGCTGATGGTTATAGCAATATAAATTTTATAAACACACATTTAGGTGCCTCTATGTAATTTTAGTGTTTTAGATATTTTTAAGAATGTGACAGTCATTCCAAAACTTTAATTTATAATTTCGAAATATTCCTATAAATGAATTTTACAAGATATTTTAGATTATTCCACTCAATGACCAATTTTAAAATGCTTATAGCAACAGCAATTTTATTTCTTTGAAATGGGATATGCTCATAATAAATTTTACTATTCATCAGACATAAATAATATTGTATTTCTGAGAAGTGTATTTGTGTTGAGAGAGAGACAGAATTAATAAAAAGATGCAAAGCTATAAAACAACTTTTAAAAAAAACTGATTTCCAAAAAAAAAAAAAAAATAGACTTACTGTTTTGTATGTATTCTTTTCATGCAAAAGAGCTGCATTCATGAAAAGGCCAGATGCCAAACATTTTCTGAAATAAAAGCATATATTTTTAATTTATATTTAAAAACTGTCATAAATGACCAAAAAAATGGGAGAAATTATTGTAACTTATTAACTATCACTTAATGCTAAACACATAAAAAAATGAAAAAAGAAAGAGAGAGAAGCCTTACCTGATCTTCATAGTGCATAAATTTGAACATAAAGGTATGCCAGCAGGTGCACATAATCTTTTTAACTGCTCTCTAATGTGCATTGCTTTTCTCATATTTCGTGTATTAATATAATTTTCTTCACACCAACCCTTTAAGAAAAGCATATCAATAAAAATTAAAAGAAATAAAATATTTAGTTATTAAAGCAAAATTTTTGTTTAAAAAAATCTATTTCTGATTAAAATTATGTATACTTTTCTGTTATCCGGGCTCAAATGGAATCACTGCAAGCCAAATTGACAAGTGAAACATTGAAAAAGGTTGTAAGAAATTTGTCAGAATTCTGCTTTATTTGGTGATTTCTCACAGTGCCCGGCTAACAGACAAGTACCAAATAATGTTTAAATAAATTTCATGCACAATGAGAAATTAATTTTACTCTCAGAGCATACAACAAAAAATTACAAAAAATAATGCACGAAAAAGGCAAAAACATGTTTGGAAATCTCAAGACTAACAAATTAATTAATACAGTTTTTAAAAAGACTTATCAGTCATTCAAAAAATTATTACTTTAATTATTGTCTTAAAATTGTATATTCTTATAAAAGTAATAAAAACTTTGTATCATTTTTTGGTTTCCAGGTGACATTTATTATTGATTAAATTGATAATTAAAGGTGTATAAAATTTTTAAAATCCAGCAAACAAGATTGAATATGAAAAATTCATTACAATATTTAATCTTTTCAACATGAAACAAATTGAATTAAATGAAAATGTATGAAAAAAATTGAGTTAAATGAAAATGCATAAATGACATCAAAACATAGCAAATTACCAAAATTATAGTTGAAGTGTTAATTTAAAAACTTACCGGATTTCCTTTAAATTTTTTGAATTGTCTAAAAACATTCAAAAGCATAATATGATCGCCTTCAACAGCCTCAAATTTCTTTTTCACCTCATTGAATGTTTCTCTCTAAAATTAAAAAAACAGCATTTCAGGTAGGTACTAAAAAAATAATGTATTTTAGCAATAATGTATTTCTTATTTAATTCAAAATTTTGTTTTAAGCCTCTTCATTTATGAGACAAATCTAAAAAGAATTTAAAAGTATTTCAAACCCACTTTTAAAAAACAGGTTTCTTTAAAAGTAAAATTCTCACATTTGAAAACCGATTTTGGAAGTAAAAAAAAACTGGTTTAAAAATTCATATTTTTATGCAAAAATTAATTTTGAATTTATTTATTTGCTATTCATTCTATACAACAGATAGTAAGCATATTTTTTCAACGTTGAGTTGCATTAGCCAGCACTTGTGGATTACACAATTGCCTTCAAAATCTTGGGACTGATTCCTCTAGAAGCTGAAAGCTTAGGACAACCAGATGCCCATTTATTAACAATTTATATATGAATTTCTACTAAATAGTAAAACAATACTTAAAGCAATTTGAGCAGCCAGAATGAGATATTTGAATTAGAATAAGTTATTTATCAAAGAGAAAAAAAGGTTATATAAATCTTCAATTATTTCTTAAATTATATTAAATTCATTCACTTATTTCACCTAAAATGTTAATATAATGATGTGGAACATATGAAATCATTAGTAGAATTTCTAAATCTGCAATTAAAAGTAACAGAACTTCTTTAGAGTATTAAAGCATATTTTTCCTTAATTTTAAACTACCCTTTCATTAAAACAAACTGGTAAAAAAATTCTTAAGTTAGTAAAATTATAAACTAACCTCTGAAGACTTGGTATAAAACAATGATTCAACACAAAGAAGGGAAATAATAGTTAAAATTTCAATTCTGAAAAAAAATTATAACATTTATCGATATTTTATTTTAAAAAAAATAATAATGAGATCAATAGTATTAACTGCAGTATGAGAATGGAAAAAAAAGTACATATTTCATTACATTTTCTATACATCAGAATTTCTCTAAAAAATTTAAATATTTTTTTTCAGTTTAAAATAGAAGAAAATTTTCAAATTAATGGAATATACTAAAATCTCAAATTGAATTATTATTGTTTTGATAATATGAATTATTCAGAATTCAACCAAATATTTTTAGCAATATATTTACAGTAGAATTTTATTTCAGCTGTATTGATAATATTCTCATTGCATATTTTAGTTACTTTAAGTAAAGTCCTAACGTCTTCAAGATGCTGGTTTGGTATTATAAGTTGCAAAATGCAAATTCTTCCAAACCGAAATCAATTTTTTAAGCCATCAAATTTCTTCAAATGGTATCAAACCAACAAAGAAAGAATAAAAGTTATTGAAGATTTCAAGCTTCCTGAAATTGTTAAAGAGTTGTGAAGATATTTGATTATAAAATTTTAGCATCGGTTTATTTTAATGCTGCAAGAAATCAAGCTATTCTAAATGAGCATCTGAGAGGGGGGAAAAAATCAACTGGACAGAAGTAATTCTAGCATTTGAAAATATTAAGCAACAGTTATGTCACACAATGTTTTTAATACATCCATTAGAAAGCGCACTCATTTTCTTAATGGCTGATGCATCTGATAATGGCATTGGAGGAATTCTTCAACAACTATAACATAGAATCTTGTGACCTCTGAATTTCTTTTTCAGAAAACTGACTGATATCCAGAAATGTTACAGCACATAAGACAGAGAACTACAGGCTGCATATTCTGTGAAACATTTCAAACACTTTTTGGAAGACAGAAACATCGCAATTTTTACTAACCACTACCTATATATTCCACCAGAAGTTAGAACAAAACAACAATTTGACAGCAATGACCCAGGAATATATTGGATAATTCACTATTGACATTCAGCATATATGGAAAAAGGACAATATCATCAGGGATTCATTGTCAAGAATCGACAAATTGCATCTTTCCATCAGTTCTTGATTAGGAGGCTATAGCTAAAGCATACGAAACAGAAATAAATTTAGATATCATTGGCCCCATGCCATCATTTGAAAAATTTCAATATTGTTTAAATATCATAGATTGATACAATCATTGGCTAGACAAAATTCCAATACAGGATATCCAAGCAGAAACTACAGACAATTTACTAAAAGGCTGGATTTTGCATTTTGGAACTCCATTAAACATAACCACCCATCAAGGCAGGTTTAGAAGTACAACGGTTTCAAGAACAATGTAACACAACAGAATAACATCATACCATCCACAAGCAAATGGATATTGAAAACGTTGGCATTGCACATTTAAAGCGAGTATAATGTGTCACACAAATGAAGTCGGATAAGATCACTTACGCTAATATTATTCATATTATGAACAACTTGGAGAGCTTATTTCCAATCTATGCCAGCAGAACTTCTTTATGGTGAAGGCATTCAATCATCATACAATTCCTCTGAGAATACTAAGCTTCAAACCCAATCAGAATTTTTGAAAATGCTTAAGACTACCACTGAAAATGTTAAACTTAAACCTATACCGTTTTCATACCTGCGAAAAGAAACCTTTTATTTTTATCTTCAAAGATCTGTAAAGTTGTTCTCATGTGTTCATCTGCACTGAAAGCATTCTTCAAAGCCTGAAACCACCATACCATAGAGCATATCAGGTTATTAACTGAACTGATAAAATTTTCACACTTCTTGCGCAGGATAAAACATTAATATTTCCGTAGACAAACTGAAACCATGTTTCTTTAACAATGTTTCTGAAACTGACATTGTACCCAAAATTTTGAGAGTCAAAATGATAAAGCCCAGAAATGGCAAAATATTTCAGGTTTGCACCATTACCCATTGCTCCTTCAACCAGCCTGACAAGACAAGGACATAAAACTCGTTTACCAGCACATTATCAATGAGACACATTTTTGTCACAGTATTTCATTTAAGAGAGGAGTAATTGTGGTGGAAGCTCATTGTACTGAATAAAATCAGATTTTGAATCTTGTATAGTCAATTTAATTTTTTTCTGCATTATTTCTTTTTTGATGTACATCAAATGAGAACCCAAATATGCCTTCATGTAAATAGTTATGAATATGTGATTGTGTTATGAATAAAGTTAGTATTTTTCTAATTGCCTCATCACAACAAACATGTATACTACACACAATACATCTCCCCCTATGCAGTAATATAAAAGAAAAAAAATCCACAGACAGAAATTAATTAAATCATACAGAATTAGTAAGGAATACTTTTAAAAAAATTAATGAACATCATCTAAACTTAATCATTTCTAAACTCATACATTTTAAATACAAGTTTGTAGATGTATAGCATTATTATGCACTAAAACTTACGTGCACTTATATTTGGAAGAAGTTATAATCATTTTAGAAAACCTAGGATCCAAAGGGAACGTAACCATCTTCTTTCCATCTTCTGTCAACTAAGAAAAATACAATCAGTATTCAATTATAATAAAACATAACGCAAACCATTAAAACTATATACTAAATTACAAATAACAATTATAATACTAATAAATACAATTATAACTTTTTAACCATTCTTGTATTCAAAATATTTTAAGCTTTTAGTATAACTTAGACATAAGTATAAGAATTTTAAATATAATTATAATAGCAACATTCATTCAAAATAGTTAATTTTATTAAAATATCAGGAAAACATTCCCTTCTCCAGACATAAATGTTATATTTTGAGCCTATTCATCATACTAATTGAAATTTTTCATCAAAATGGTTCAAAATTATAGTTCCATATACAACAAATTATTATCATTATTATATTTTTTATATTATATTGGGTTGTTTGGAAAGTCATTTCGTTTTTTTTTTTTTTTTTTTTTTTGTCAAAATGAAAAGAAATTTTTGTTTAATGAATAAATTATTTATTAAATTATAAAATTGCCATTCTGGTCTAATACCTTTAGCCATATTTTTGGTAGTAACATGATTACACGCTCATAAAAGTTTTGGTCTTTGCTGTAAAAAAAACTGATCGAGGTGGTTTTTGGCCTCCTCATTTGAAGGAAAAATTTTGCAAATCAGTTCTGGTACTGATGTACTGTTAACACATCTTCTCCACACATATTGGCTAATTTATTTCTGGCTTGACAGCATTTTTACCTTTTATATAGCAAAAAAGAAAAAAATGACGAAAATGCTGTTTATTGCTCTCCATATTTAAAAGGGCACCATCCAAAAACTACTGCGAAGAATCAGCTGCAATTTTTCACACTCAAGCCTTGCTATATCAGCTCTTAAAACATAAAATGATTTTGCGGTTTAAGTATGAAATTGGGTGCGAAAAATACAATTAAATCCTCTGTCGGGAAAAAACGAAATTACTTTCCGAACAACCTAATATTATATAATGAATTCAACAATGCAACACCAAATATACTTCATTCTGAGTAAAGAAAAATGTGTTTGAAAATTAATATTGTATATAATTTATCAAAATAATTTAAGTATAAAGATGCACAATGTTGTAAAGTTACAAGTATTTTCCTGTTTAGTAAAAAGAAAAACAATATTTTAATTTTCTCTTTAATTTAGAACTTTCCAAGAGTCCTGCACATTCAGTTTTGAAGAATTTTAAAAGACAGTTTTTGTTTTTAAGGTAGGAACTTTCCGTTAAATCTGTTTCACATTTTATAATATATATATACATGGTTCAAAGTTGAAATGAAAAATGTATTATATAATCATTATAAATTTGCTACTAATTACATGAAAAAATCCAAAGTTTTAATTGTACTATATCTTACAATCACAGCATTGAAAAACCTCTCTCTCGCGCATGCACGCTTTTTAAAAAAACATAAGCTACAAAAACTCATTGAAGAATCCACTTAATTTACATATTAAAATTTCAATAAAAAATAAATTACACTGAAACTATAAAAATTAATATAGTCTTAATAAAGAATATAAACAAAATGATTACAGTACTATTTAAAGTAAATATATTGAAAAATGAAACTGAGAAAAATGAATACTAACTTCTAAATCTCCATCTTTATCCACAACAGCATTAAGTTGCTTCAGTAAAAGTATAGATGCTTCAATATTCTGTATATATATATATAAAAAAAAAATTATATATTTTCTCTCTAAAATACACCTAAAACAGGGTTTCCACTCTTATTACAAAAAAAAGAAAAGAAAAAAAAAATTATTTTCTAAGAAAATTCAAGGACTATAAAATTGCATACTTTGGTTTCAGAAATGAAAATAATCAGAGAAATGAAATAAAGAGAGCATTTTCACAATCAATGAAAGGATGCTGACTTCACATCAGTTAACAGAAGTTTTCAAGGACATTTAAGACTTTATAAAATACTAAAGAACAATCAAACATATGTCAGTATTTTTTTAATTGATTAGCTGCAGAAAAAAAAAATAACCTGTAAGCAAATTATAATCTAATTCCATCCAATACATTAAAATTGTAATCTTTATTTCTTGCATAATAAATAATTAGCAAAATGTAACTTTTTTTTTTCTATGGAATAAAATAATAAAACTTTTAAAGATTGATTTTAAAAAATAAAATAACAAAAACTGCTAAAATAGTAGTCTAATGCATTAGTACTGATATACTTTGAAAAATAAAAATTTAAAACTCACATCCTTAGGTGGTTTATCAATAAAATCAAACTCTGCAATATTTGATATCCCCATTGCTACCATTTGAAGAACTGCACTGGACAGGCAACACCTAAGCAAATATTAAATAATTTTAATCAAACACATGAAGCACTTTTTTAAAAATGAAAAGAAAAAAACTTTTTATATGTTTTCTAAACCCATCAATTCTTAAATATTCCTTTGAACAAAATGATACTAATTAAACAAATCAACTGTTCCAAGATTAACAAATTTTTAAATAAATTAATATTTCACTCATTTAAAATTTATTATTCAGATATGTCAGAATGTTGTAAATATTATAATACATTTATAACAGAAAATATATTAAAATTTCACAATTTTCTTAATTTTTTTTTGAACCTTTAGATTTGAAAATTAGTATTTAAGCGATGCAATTCAAGAAAAATTACTAAAACTTTATTTATTTATTGCAGTTTAAAATCTTTTATCAGAAATTAACAAAACTTAATTTAAATCACCTTCGCACAAATTTCCATCACATTTTTACAAGATTTTTCAATCTTCTAAGAATAGCACATTTTTAATAGCCTTCCAAAATATTTTTAAACTCATATGTTGCACTGAAATGACAGATTGCTTTTAATTACAGAATTCAGTATATAATAAAATTCCTTTAAGATTCAAAAATGGAGATAAATTTCTACTTTTTGAGACAGAAAAGAATAATTATAAATAAAAAAGAAACAAAGCGAAATATAAATAATGAACTTTTCTTTCATAATTTAAATTCAATTACATTTTTTTAGTATTGAAATATGTTCATGATCAATAGTCCCACTTATCTAAATGTTTGTTTAGAATAAGATTTGGCCCCTCCCCTTTCTCTAAACTTTAATGTCATATCAATGCAAATTAATTGCCTCACAAGTAAACTCAACCTAAATAATTGTCCTATATACCATAAAACATTTAAAATACAGACATGTAATTTTGCTTGCAAGATTCAGATCTACAATCGAAGATCTGAGTATAAAATGCCTGAAGCTACATACTTTTCAGAAATTGCAATTACTATCTTTTAAGACAAAAATGATTGTGTTGCAAATCTAATTTCAAAAATAACTAACTGAAAATAAAATAGAAACATTCTTCATATTCATATCACATGTTTTCAAGTTGATCATTTGATTCAAATGAAAGTTTTGTCCACAGCTAATGAAAATGTTTCAAGCACTTACTTAACAACACTAAAAATGCGTGTTGAGATAATGAATTTTACCAACAGTTGTAAATTATGCTTGCAAACATTTTTTAAATTATTCATAATATCATTTAATTTTTTAAGATTACCAGTATGTGATGGTATTACACTTACAGCCTTTTAAGAATCTCTTATAAATATTCAGAATTACTGACCCTCACTCTCAATCAATATTCAAAATAATCATTATAGTTATCCCAGTTACTCATACAGATTCCACACAAAAAAGTTCCAGTCATTTTTTTTTTTAATTATTTATAATTCAAGGTTTACAGTGACAATGTGCTTAAAAAATAAAGTACTTTTTAAGTACCTTAGCCAAAAAACATTAAGCACCTTTGTACATGCATGTATAAGTAAATTTGCAAATTTTCTAATCCTGGGTAATTTTCTATATTATAATAATGCATAGTTTTTATTCAAAAAATTTTTTAAAATGAATTTTGGTTTTATTTTTAAAGTACATTTTTTGAATTTTAATATTTCTGTATTTTCATAATATTTGATCAATTTGTCTTCTAATGTAAAACAAATGATGTCTTTAGTTTTAACAAAAAACAAAAAGGGATAAAAAAAATTAAACCCTATCATTACTAAAAATTTAAGTCAACTTTCATCAAGTTCAATTAAAAATCAAGATCTTTACTATTTTTCAATATTTTTTAAGCAAAGCTTCAGCTTATGTAGATGGATATATCATTTCTAAAATTGCTGTCATTGATGTAGAAGCATACCATAATCAAAAGTTTGTATTTAATTTTTATATGTCCAACAGCAATCAATATAGATGGGGTAGAAAGCGTAAATTTCCTCCTGCACTCGATTCATTTAGAAATTTCAGCTGTAGTCCTATTAAGCTAAGAACTAAGCATTCTGGAATGGTTACTATTAACACCGACAAAGCTACCACAAAAATGACATTGCAATGCCATGTTCTATATGCTTTTTTTTTAATCTTTTTTTTTAAAACAAAATAAGATAACAGTGTTCAGAAATGTTCCGGCAATAAAAATATGTTCTATTACTTTTAACTTCTAAAATCTAGTAAATTATCAATATTTTTTAATGTTTAAAGTATATAACTACATTCAGATTATTATTATTTTGAAAAATGTTCAATTATAGTTATATTTTGAATATTTGCATTAAAAAAAGATAGGGAAAAATAAAGCATCTATGAAACTAAATTATATCATTTAAATCGCAAAATTTGTTTAAAAATTTCCCCACCCCTTCAAAAAAGAGGGGTGTAAAGCAAAAAGAATCACAGTTCAGAAGTTTATCAAATAATTTGCTTAAGTTTGTAGATAGTTTTAAAAATATATTCGTTTATGAACCAAGAAAAAAAAAACTGTATTTCTATCCACTTTTTAAATGTTGGGATTTAACTGATTAGTAAGATGAAATTTTCAACTTTTTTCACATTATGAAATACTAAAAAAAAATTATAAAATATTTTTTAATGAATAGATTACTTATTTTCTATTTCAAGAGCTGCAGAATATATTGAGAAATTATTGTTCCAAATTTGGACAAAAGTTTTTTTTATAATTTATAACTATTTTATTGTAAGAAAATTTTATAAAAGATTAGGATTGAAGGAAATAATTTTTAAAGATATAAATTATCATTAAAATGTATGTAAATGCAAGTATAAAAATCAGTATAATTCACCAAAAAATTGACTTAGGAACAGAAAATATTGTACAGTAAAATCCCTTTCGTATTCATTCAAAAGATCGCACGAGACAATATATTAAAAAGAATGATGATCGAATGTGTTAAGTTCTTCATGGAAGTAAAAATAAAAACAACTAGAAAACATTTATTCATTTATATACTATGTGTGTGTGTCTTTGAACAGTTTGTTTATTCTCTGAAGCATCTATTTTTTTATGCACCATACTGTATTCTTTTCTTCATTTGGAGCTAATCTGCACAGTATTGAGTGTGAGTATAAAGTTAATATAATATTAATTATTTGCATAATAATTAATATTATATTAACTTAATAATCAAAGTTAATATAATTAACTTAGTTAATCAAAATAAATTATTTGCTATTTAGAACACTACATGTAAAAGAAGTTCAAATATTGTTCAAGTTGCAACCAGTTAAGCATATTTCGTATTTTGCTCTTTCGGAATAACCCTTCCAATATTTCAATATGGTGCTCAATGTTGAAAAAGCAGTCGAAAAAGAAAATTCAGTAATCATTAACATGGGTTTTTAACTCTTGTTCCCTTTACCAAATGTTTCCCTTTCCTCAGTTTTATTTTTTGTTATATCCAGAAAAAAAATATTTACGACTGTTATCCATTAAATGTATGAATCAAATTCAGAAACAGAAGGGGTTCTCTTATGCGGAAACAAAAAAAATCTTCTTTGCACTTTGAGAAAACTAAGCACTTTTAAGGTATATTATATATATATACTAGCTATCACCCGCAAAATTTTGATGTATATGTCCAAAAAACTATCAAATAATGACATAAAAATAAACCTAACCTAAAAACGATATATTTAAAAATATAAGCATATACAAAAAATATACAACATAAATACAATTTAATAACAAAAACACACAACTAATGCAAAAACAATTTATTTACATTGTAAACTCAAAATAAAACAAAAAAGCAAATCAACTCCGGACAAACCCATTTTATTTATTGATCGAGATTGAGATAGCTACAACAGTATTATACACATAATTTTTAAACTTTTGATTTAAATGAAAACACAGTTGTCAACAATCACATGCAAACTTTCAATGCCAGTTGGTGTAACGCACATGTCTGACTTTCCTACAGCAGTTGGGGTAACGCAATGCAGATTAAAAATTTTTGTTTATTTCCTTTATTCTGTTCTCTTTTAGTTTGAAAGTATTTCAGAATGAATCCAAAAGATCGATTAATTAACAACATTTGATTTTAAATACATCAAACACAAAGAAAATAAATAGAATTGTCTGAAATAATTGGACGAAATTCTGCTAAACCTAACCTCAACTCTGCAGGGGGGGGGGGGCCTCAAGCCTTATTCATATTTGGTGGATTTAATCTCAGCTCTTTGGTACAAAAGTTAGTTTTTAATGAATAAAAAATTCACCCAATCAATTGGAATAAACAGTAGTCTATGTTCTATTCCTGACTATAATCTATCTTTGAGCTAAATTTCATCCAATTCTGTTCAGCCGTTCTGGCTTGATTTAGTAACAAACATCCATCCAAACTTTCCCATTTATATATTAGTATATATATATATATATATATATATATGTAATTACATGGATGAAGTAGGTGACACTTCCTTAATACAACAGTAAAGACTTCTAAATTGCTCAATTTAAAGATCAAATTATATAAAAGTATTTCATTTTTTCAAAATTTGTAATAGGAAATATTTGTTTATATATGCAAGATTTATTCTCAAGGTAAGATTCATCGAAGGGCATTACAGAAACAGATGGGGGAATATATATATAATTCAGAGGGAAAATACAAAAAAAGGAATTATTCCAATTTGCAACTTTCCCGGGAAAAAGGAGACAATTATTGCATGTAATTTGCTGATATAGGATTATTTCTGTATCAGGCATGTTTTCTTGAACTGTCAAGACAATTAAGAATGAAACAAACAAGATGAAAATAAGCATAATTACTTACACCTTAAACAGTTTTGAGTAGAAAAATTTGCTAAATATGCTTCAATAAATAACTATTTGACTTTTTTTAACATTGCATTTATTTGACCAATGACAGCCATCTCAAGTCTGCTTTGATTAAATAGCATTATTAAATTATTTTTAATGGAGTAATATAAATCTATTTATCCCTCAAATACAAGATTGTACAGGGATAAGATTAGATATATTTCATATTTCTCAGTTTTTTTTAATATGTTACATAAAAGTTTGAGTTTATCAATCAATACATCATAACGAAACAAAAAAAACATCTTTATAGAATTCACTTCAAAATAATCATTGAGAAAGAAAAAAAATTGTAAAATATTATCAAATCCTAAATACAGTTACATACTAATGTGTAAAAAATGTTTTATTATTGTTAGTTATAAAACATGCAAATTTTATCAGTGTTTTTAGCTTTTAATAAAATTGCAATGGAATGAAACACTGTTTGCTATTCAGTGCTTACTTATACAAATAATAAACCAATTATACAGCTAGGTATTTATATTAAATTAAAAACATGTTATATCATTTGATTAATTTCCTATTTTTTTTAAACATATTGTACAAATTCTAAAACAAATAGCAGACATTTACCTTCGAATTTCTGGTTCTGTTTGTTCTTTAAATTTCTTATATTGCTCTTTAGTATACAAGCGGTAACAGTAACCACTGAAAAAAACATAAAACTAAAAACAAAAGCAATTTCTTATGGAGCACTATGAAAAATACTGTAAAACTTACAACAGATTTGCTGTAGAAATGAAATTTGTTGAAGAAAAAAAAAAAATGAAAACACATATACTAGAATAAGTCTTTCAAAATGATAATCTTAATGAAATGCTAAATAAAATTAAGTAACAACATATTTTAAAGATACGATTGATGAAATTAATTAACACTTTATCAGAAACAATTTTCAGAATAAGTAATTATAAATTTAAAATACAATAATCATTTTAAGTTACTGTACTATAGTTAATGTACAAATGTAAATAAATTTATTTTTAAATGAAGTTGTCTTAGATACTCTTATTTTCCAACAAAAATAAAAATTCATGTAATTAATAAGAAAATAATTTTAAAAAATCTTACTCAAATTCTCTGCCAGCTCTACCAGCTCTCTGCTCAGCTTGAGCTTTTGATATTGCTTGTGTTCTCAAAACATCAAATCCACATACAGAATTGAAAAATCTTAAAAAATTTCAAATAAAATGTTTCAACTTCATGTGTAGCATCTTCGTAAAAATAAATTTCTAAGATTGAAGCACAATACATATTTTTGCTCAAAAAGCAATGCATCCTATAGTAAACTTATTGCTCTTATTAAAAAAAAAAAAATTCACAAATTGTGAAATTGGAATCATTTAATTATAGTGAAATAAACTTTAATTGAATATTTCTATATGTCATGAAGTAAACTGCAAATTAAAATTTTAGTTTTAGACAAAAACAGCAACATAAAAAAATAAGTAAAATTATTAAATATCATGCCCTAAACAAAAGGTGCTACAAATTCAAACAAATGCTTACTTGGCTTTTACTTTTCCTGTATCAATAACATATTTTATATTTGGAATTGTTATTGAAGTTTCAGCAATATTTGTAGCGTAAATAACTTTCCTTGAACCCTAAATTAGAATAATGAAAATTGAATAAAAATGAAAATGCATTAAAATATTGTTAGAATAATTAATAATTTTAATATAAGTTTTGAGAAGAGCAAACAAAATTTTAAATCTATTTCTCAAACTTAACATAAATAAATAGTACAAAAGATCATTAATAAAAATAAACATTCAAGTACTGATTCACACATTATAGGTGGGGGATCTTGACAAAAGTATGTTAAGTAACATGGATAAAATCATAGTACTATGACTCCTGCCTTTAATGTGCTAAGTAGTAGAATAATAATGAACAATTTCTTCATTCATAAAATATACCTTTGGAGCAGGCTTAAATACATCAATTTGTTGATCACTAGGCAGAGCTGCATAAAGACCTAAAGCATGTATCCGAGATACTCCTGAAAAATACAACATAATAAAAAATAATAAAAAATTAATAATATTTACATATTTTACTTTGATATAATAATTTTTTCAATATTTCAAAGATATGTAATGGCAAAGTATAAAATACATAATTATTATGAATTCTTATTTTCTTTTATCCATAGTTAATATTCTTAACAAAAGAAATATCAATAAACAAAGTTTCTCGGCATTCTAGCAATAAATAGATTAAGTAAATACTTTAATTTATAAAATGTACAATAATTTTTAACAATTATAAAATGAACATTAATCTCTGTAATAAAAGAGGATATTAAAAAATAGTAAAATATTCAGCAGAGTTCATTAAATAAAAAATTATAGAAATTCTTCCTTTGACATATTATAATTCAAGTAGAATCATAGGTAAATAATATTTTTTTCAATTATTACCAATTGGCAATTCCATTGCTGCTAGTTTAGTTTCAGAAACTAAGTAATCTATTTCTTCTTGGCCAGTAGCAAAGACTAATATATCTCTGCAAAAAAAGTAAAATGCAATATATAATTAAAAATATTTACAATGTAAAGTCATTTTGTTCCCTCTTAATATCACACAAAATTTAATATAATTTATTCATATTTTAAATTGCAGATACACAAAAGTAAAACCCAAATTGTTAATAATCCAATCAACATGGGTATACAATAATTTATTCTTAATACTTTCTTTCATACCAAATAAAAATTATGCATTCATATGAAGTGAATACAAAAATTAATATACCATGGCAATCTAAATTTCATAAAAATCTTAAATTTAATGCTGCAAATAAAAAATAAAACACCATTCAAAATATAGCAATTAAAATGTTTTGAAAGTTCAAGATTTAATATAATTAACACTATGTATCAAATACAAAATATGAAAAATATATTATTACCCATCATCTTCATTCTGATGAATCTGAAACACAGTAATTAATGCAGAATTTATATGATCTTCTTGAGGTTTTGATGGATATAAAATCTGAAAAATAAATAGTTATGTAACAATATTTGCTTTGAAAACAAACCTTTTTTATATATATATATATATATACACCGAAGAGCCATTACATTATGACCACCCTGCTAATAACATGTAGGACCCACTTTAGCCCTCAAAACTGCTGGCACCCGCCGTGGCATTGATTCCACAAGGTGCTGATAGGTAGTCTGAGGTATCTGGTACCAAGCGCACACCAACTGGTCCTGCAATTCCCTCATATTGCGAGGGGGTAGCTTGGCAGCACGAATTTGGTTTTCCAAGTAGGACCACAAATTCTCTATTGGATTAATGTCAGGTGAGTTTGGGCGCCAAGACATGACTTGGAAGTCACTGGAATGTTCCTCGAACCAATCCGTGACGATTCCACCCTTATGTCATGGTGCATTATCCTGTTGGTACACGCCATCCCCCGCAGGATACACTGTTGCCATGAATGGGTGAACCTGGTCTGCAACTATGTTCACGTAACTTCCAGATGTCAAGAATTGTTCTATGGGGATTATGGGTCCTAATGTGCTCCATGAAAACATTGCCCACACCATAATACCCCCACACCGGCTTGTCTCCGTCCAACTGCGCATTCGGGAGCAAGGGGCTCATTTGGAAATCGGCGTATTCTCACACGCCCGTCGAAGTGATGGACCAGAAAACTTGATTCGTCGGACCATGCAACCTTCTTCCATTCCTCTGGTGTCCAATTCCGATGTTTCTTGGCCCATAGCAGACGCATCTGGCGATTACGTTCCGTTAGTGCAGGAACATGCTTCGGCCTCCGGCAGCGTAGGCCCATACGCAACAATGTACGCTGCACAGTGTGTTGAGAAACATTGCCTGGGTCACCACTGTTGTAGCTGGTGGGGATTTTGGCTGTTGTAGCCCTTCGGTTACGGCGAACAATGCGTAGCAATCTCTGCTCTCCTCTGGAATCAATGCGCCGTGGACGACACACTTTTGGCCGGTGACTTGCCGTTTCACCATCCCTGCACCACCTTTGATATGTGCTCACAACAACTGCACGTGAACAGCCCACTAAACGCGCCGTTTCTGATATTGATGTTCCAAGTCACCGAGCCATAACGATTTGACTTTTATCAAAGTCTGATAAATCCGCTGCTTTTCCCATTATGTCGCTAATCGCACTATGTTTAGAAAGACACTGCATACCCGTTTTATATACTCCAATATCAACCATGCACGCGCAGTGGTTCTGCTCCTGGGCAAGCCCATTCTCATAGATGGAGGGTGGTCATAATGTAATGGCTCTTCGGTGTATATATATATATATATATATATATATATATATATATATATATAGTATTCATTTTAAGTTTATAAACTAAAAAGTGTATTTCGCTCAATTTAAAAATAGTAATTTCATGCATTAAAGACATGGCAAAGAGTTTTCAAAAAATAATCCATAAAACTAATTTTTTTTAACAAATAACTTTTTAAATAATATGTATATTACAAAGAAAATTGCAAACTTTAAGTATAAAAATGCAAAAAATTCCAAGATTTTATGTCAATATTACATTTTATATTATACATATATTAAAATGTCAAATCCAAAAATTCAAATACTGTAATAGTCTAAATGCAATACAAAATATAACCTTTACACCAAGGTAAGTATTTATGTTAAAAATATTTTTTTTTAATTTTTAAATAAACATTACATATTTTTATATATTAAATTTGTTTTACTTATACATAAAATCCATCACAAGAAAGTACTGACAATAAGATACTGGACAAAACTCTCAAGCATCAGTAGCACTGAGATTAAAATAAAATAATAATAATAATAAAGTCTCAACAACCCAGAAAATCAGATTGAAAGTTTCTAGATTCCAATCTCAAATACAAGAATATAATAAATTTTTATTTAATATTCTTAATTCTTCTAGATATTTAACCTTTTCACTACTAACTAACTAACTACTAAGTAAGCTAACTACTAACCACTTCACTACTAAGTTATGCAAGTTTTATATAATAGGCCAGTTTTTATTTCAAAATAGGAATTCAGTATGTAATGTGAGGGTGTCTTTGGTAATAATTTGCTTTGCAACCTGCACTCCTTATTTGGAACAGAAACCAACTCCATAACAGCTCATTAGTATAGAATATTTAACAGCTGGGTTGGATTGGTTTTATAGTAAAAGGTTAAGGCTATGTACATTTATTTCAGCAAGTTATCCTTTTAGCATTCAAACAAGTTAGAACAGACTCAATAAAGTGGATTAGAAAGTTATATTGTGTTGTCTCCAATTCTATCTTTCCATAATATTAATGCCACAATATAATCCTAAAATAAAAAATCTATTATCTCTTAATTATATCCTCATTCAAGTTAACAGAAATCCAATGAAATGGAATTATAAAAATTTGATAAATCTTTTTTATTCTACATTTTTTTTATTATTATAATATATATAAAAATTTTAAAAAGCAAAAACTTATAATCATAATTATTACTATCATAAAAAATATTTTACAATTATTTTAAAACACATTATAAAGATTGAATCAATAACAAAAATGAAATAAAGACAAATAATGGTGTGTAATCTATAGAAAATTCAGACAATTTTAAGTCATTCATATGTTAAAGGAATAAAAAATATGACTCTTACTGATATACTATAATCTCGACCGTGTATAGCATACATTGGAGCATTATTGAAATATTTGGCAATATGTTGGGCATCTAAAGTAGCAGACATAACAATTATCTAGAATGAAGAAACAAAATAGATAAGCAATAGATAGAACAAAATAGATCTGATATTACTATAATCATATTAAACAATATACATTAATATTAATGAAACTAAGTAAAAATGGATACATAATTATTAATAAATAATAATAAAAGATATTTAAAGGAATATTCAATTAGTTCATTTGTTTAAAGAATGCTGAAAGATTGCTAGAATGAGCAGAAACATGAAATATTATTAGACACAGAAAGTCAGATCAAAATAACTTTTTAAAGCCATTTACTAAATTACAAATTATTATTCAAAAATGCATTTTCAATAAATGATATTTACAAACATCAGGTACACATAACTGACACTGAATTTCATTGCAATTCATCTTTGAAATTATGATTATACTATGAAGGTAACTAAAAAGACTTCAGAAATAAAATAAGAACCATGTTTATCTCTTTTTAAAAAATCTTCCCTTGGGGAAAAAAAAGGAAGGGTTTAAGTATTTATTTGAGGTCCATCATGAACTTCCAGAGAATTTTTTATTTGTCAACTTATAATGAGTCTTAACTTATGTAATTTAAATAATTATTTGGTAAGCTAAAATTAATCATGAAAATGGACAATTGCTTATTTTCAATATTTTATTCGTCAGACATATTAATATAAAATATCAAATAACTTTGTTACAATATTTACATGATATGTGAAGATTTACAAAGAGGAACTGTCAATTAGGCAGAATGAGTAGCTATCTAGGATCATTGAACTGAAGAGAGTCGTAGGTAAGTCCTTTTTAAAAATATTATTAACTTATTATCCAAATTAATAAGCTTGCAAAAAAATTTATAAATCATAAAATATTAAGACAATATTTAGGGATGTGTTTGCTAAAAGGCAAAAAAAGGAGAAAATTGAAAAAGCAACACGCACTAAAAATATGAATTAAAAGGTCAATGTACAGAAAAAATTATAAAAGCTAATTGGGCTATAATTTTGATATCTATTCCAAATATTTATAAAAGTAAGAAAATAAATATTATTTTCTCAAACATACCTTAAGAAGTATAATTTTCAAGACAAACTGACATGTATATAGGACCACAAATATGAGGAGAAAGCCAGTAAATTATAGTAACTATATCTCACTAGCATATTTTAGCAAACATTTATTTAATGATAAATAGATCTTTGTGGCATATCACAAATGTATTATGATTTTGTGTTTACTAGCTGTTCATTGATATACTTCAATAGGCATTTCATATTTACTTTCGAGCATCAATCACATTGGTACAACATGCAGATTCATTTTGAGTGCAAGATTCAGATGTAGAAGAAAGAATTGAGTCCTGGGACCTCATTTTTTAAAAGATGGATATTCTTCTACAATTTGACAACTTTCACACTACCCATTACCTTAGATTTCATTGTTTATTGCATTTATCCTTTGGTAAGGATTTAGGGTCTTTAGTTCCTTGCTGCTGAATTCATGTTTTATAGAAATTTCAATTCCTTTTACCTTTCAAAAAGTTCTTTTTTATGCAAATAAACTGCAAATTCCTTAAAAAAAATTTTTTTTTTAAACCCACCGCCTTTAAAAAATGGAAATTTGTGGAAGAGACATATTTCTGAATATTAATACTTCAAAATCTATAATTGGCCATGTTCTAACTTTGCAATTATATTTGATTACAATGTTTATAAACATCAAGAATATGCTACTTTATATCGTGTGCAAATATGATTACAATACAGTCATATATCAATTATATCATACACTACTGGTCAAACGTATTGCAAATTTGAGAATTTTCATATTTTTCTAGAGCCACAAGTAATATTTTTTCATTTAAAGTGATATATTTTTATATTAATATACTAAATTAGTCTAAAGGCAGGATATAATTAAGTTATTGAACAAAAAAAAATATTTAATTTGAAAAAGAATAAAATCCAAACAAAATGTACAGATTATCAGTATCTGAATCCATTTCGAATTCCTAGGAATAAAATGAAATAAAGATATTGATTTCAAGTTTTTTTTTTATCAGAAAACATAATAAAAGAGTTCAAGTTAACAGAAAAACATTCAGTATTTGGGCCGCTTCTGGCTTTGATTACAGCATCCACTCTTTTAGGTATTGAAGCTGCAAGGTTTTGCAACACTTCTTTCAGTATTTCATGGTGCCAAACATTAATTATTGCTTCCGGAATTTCTTGTTTCGTTCTGGGATGATTCTCAGTTATTTTCTTTCCCATTATTTTCCATAAATTCTCAATGGGTTTTAAATCTAGGAAATTTCCTGACTATGCGAGAACATCAATGCCATGTTTTGCAAACTCAACCGTAACCCCTTGGGTATGGATTTATTTGAAAAAATATTTGCATATGGAATGGATATAATTTTTCGTTGCTTGGAATAGTATGTAAAAGTAGTACATTTTACATAAGAACTTATTTATTTCTAAAATATTGGTGACATATGTAGTATTAAGATGTCTTCAAGTAATTAGAATTGCAAAACAAAAATAAGTTAATAACAACAAAATAAAACCAAATGAAATAAATTCAAGCTACAACAAAAATCAATTACTAATAATTATGCAGAGTGTGATATTTTTCAAAGCAAGTAGGTAAATGCAGTGCTACTTTGTATTGTTTACACTGCAACGTAGTCTTTCCTAATATTATACTTATAACAAACACGGCACCTTTTCCCAGGGTGTTGCTTGGCCTTAGTTGATGGGATGTTCAAGAAAGTGTACCCAATTTTTCACTGCCAAACGAAATGGTGCATCGCTACTTGACGGACATCCATGACATTTATAATTTGGCAATGACAATTGCTCCAGCAATTCTACGGTAATAGCTAAACAAAAGGAAGTAATGCCTGCCTTGGTTGTGCAATTGATTTTAGAATATAAAACATGAGCATTATAAAAGGCCATATCTATTAGATAAACACTTTCTTATAACCCTTTACACATTTTCTCATAACTGAGAAGCATGCCAGTAATTGGTCTTGTTTATCAACGCCTCCCATACTTATATTATACTCAAGCACAGATGCCAGTTTTATAATATTTTCACTATCGCCACTTTCATTTTTTCTCCTTTTGCCTGTGTTTATAAAATCAGCATTTGAATGTTTTGTGCTAAGTTTGTGAACATCTTTTTTATCTCTCCATTTCAAAGTTAATAAACCGTTACTGGATAAAATTTTGACTTCTCCTTTTTTCCAACATCATAGAAGAAAACACCTTTGGCATATTCTTCCTGTTTTTCCAAACAGTTCCAACAGCATTCGTATCATTTTTTAGTAAAAAAATAAATAGAAATAAATGTGGTGATGAATAAAAATTATCCACATACAACGTGCAACCTTTTTTAAAAATAGGCTGTGCCTCTTCCATGACTACACTCTCAGTAGCAAATATATCACTTCCCTAGATTTTATCCCTGCCAACATAAATTTTGCAACGAATATAATAACCTGATGCTGATTCATAAAGTTCAAAAAATTTTATGCCAAAACGAGCTTTTTTGGAGGCAATAAATTGAATAAAACTCAATTTACCTTTGAATTTCATTAATGATTCATCAATAGCTATTTCACTATCAGGAGTATAAAGGTAACAAAATTTAGTATTTAGGTAATACATTATATTTCTAATCTTTCTTATTCTGTCATTTTTATTTTCCTTTTCATTATCCGTAAAATACAGAAAGGATTAATTACAGATATTTCAAAAAAACTTTTTATATCGGCTAAATTTTCTTCTTCCCAAATCCATTCCTCTGATACTGGTTCACAAGAAGATTCATTATCACTGCTCAATAGATGTCTTGTGCATCTTCGAAACCTTGATTTTATACTACAATTGTCATCATTTTCTGGTTCATGTGAAGATTCACTATCACTGCTTGATAAACGTCTTGCAAGCCCTCGAAACTTTGATATTATATTAAAATTGTCATCAGTTTCTATTTCAATATTGCCTTCATCACCTTCGCTTTTTATTTCATTGTAACTATCAATTTCAGGATCACTAAACAATTCCTCTTCAGATTTCTCAAACTCACTTTCGCTATCACTATCATAAAATATATTTCTTGTTTTTGACATAATGGGTCAAATAATATTCACTGAAATACTGTAATTGGCTCTTCTATTATGACTGATACAAGCTACAATGAAATGAACAGAATTGTGCCTAACCTCAAATAACGTTTTAGACACATCATCCATTCCTAAGGGGGAAAAGCGAATGGCGTGCCTCAGATGTCAAATGTACCCAAAGGGTTAACCAAAATAACGAATGTTTCAAAATAGAGGTCAAGAATTTAAAATGGAAAATCTAGTAACAAATGGAATTTACAATTAATTTAAAACTGAATGAAATTTAAAATTTATTGTAAAGTTTGTCTTACCTTTTTTGATGCATGGCTGGATGCTAGATCTTGCTAAAATTTTTATTTCTGCCTTGGGAACATCTTATGCACTATAAAGCAAATGATCGTTCAGCACATCAATATACTTGTCATCATTTATGGTTCCCTATACAAAATAAAGTCATTCCAGTTGATTCATATGAAATGCACCCCTCTTTATTACACTTTCTGAATGTTTCGATATACAAATCAGGCATTCTGGCCTTGTAATCTCCTTCACTTTATGCCAAACATGGCCAGGCTTGTCAGACATTATAGAAAAACAACTTTCATCGCTCAATATAGCTTGCCCTCCATTGCAAAATATTACAATTTTTGTGCACCTTGGCCCACTTCAATAGTTTTTTTCCACATTGGTTTTGTCAGTACTGGATTCATTCAAGGTACTTGTATCCAGCTTTACAGAGCTTCCTGTAGGCTGTTCTGGGACTGGTAATGACAAGTGTGGACTCTTTTCCTTCTCTTTTAAATAAGCTGAATTTGAAAATCTATTTTTAAAGCATAATAGTGTCCATATAATATCAGTACATTTAGGAAATAATTTTGGATGACAACTTCTAAGCTTTTTATCTATGGTTTCTTTGGTTTTGAATCTCTTTATGAGGCATGAACCAGTCGACGAATTTCAGTTTCACCAATAAGCAATCCTAACATTTGAAAATTTTCCTTGATGCATTAAAATAATAGCCAGATCCTTTTCATGAGTTAATTCACATATTTGAAAAAGAATTGAATGGTTTAAGTTGAAAAGATATGCACAACAAAGCACTTCCACACCACAACAAACGAAATCCTTCACAATCAAAGTGATTTTATAATAAACTACTGGAACAACTTAATTATAGCAGACTTTTGTTTCAGAATGGATCATACAATAGCTTGAAACTTTTCCACCACATTTATACCAGAAAATGTCACTTTAAATGAAAAAAACATTATTTTAGGGGTGCTTATTCTTGAAGAAACATGAAATTTCTCAATCTTGGAAATAATTTTGGCCAGTAGTGTTGCAAACATATCACTAGAATTGTATATATTTTCATAAAAAACAGTAAAATAAAAAATTAATTTAAAGCACATAATTAATAATACTAATAAAAAGTGATTATTAATTAACTAGTTAAAAATATTACTTAAATATTAATTAAAAATGTTTTGAAATATGAAATTACTTGGCCAATTTACTAAACGAATGGTTTCATAATGTATACTACCTATGCAAAATACTTATATTTGTCACTGGATAATAAGAATATTGGAAAGAATTAAAAGAAATATTGTAAATGTCTTCTGCTGATAGAGTGTTAAAAATTTGTTTAATTAGATAAGATATTAATATATAACTAAAAATGTATTATAACAAATGCTTTGTATATAATGCACCAAAGTGCTTTACACTATCTATAACAGATCCATGATCACACAAGAGGAAAAATCTAATACAATATGCTAATAAGATTACTTTTATTAGCATATCATTGAAGAAGGTGGGTTTTTTTTGTTTATCACCGCACTTATAAATGTCAAATGTTATAGTTGTGGATTTTGAGAAATTGATTATCCTTGCATGCGTTTCAAGTAGATGTGTATTCTTCAACAAGCATGTTTTTATTTCCCCATTCTGGTTACGAGATATAACCACATTTAAATAAATTTCAAGTTATTCTCTAATTGTCACTGCATGTATAGCTTTCTTAATAGATAAATGCAATTCACTAATTAGGCCAAATTTATCTTAAGAAATCTGTTTTAAATCTAATTAATTGAAATCTGATTCATTGCTTAGATTTTCCGTCAAAATTGTGATTTAATTATGTTTCAGTCCTTCTATAATAAAGAAATACTTTTTTAAAGAGCATTATGCAGTAAAATTCATGTAAATGTCTAATATTTAATAACAAGTCTATAAAAATTGAGCAGAAAATATTTTAAATTATCATAAGACCAAGACTTACTCTTAATGGCATCATGTTCCGCTCTTGTCTTACTTTCTGAGCTTTCTTACAAATTCCTAAAAGTAAATCATTATTCATTGTCCTTTCGTGAGCTTCATCTAAGATAATAACACTATATCTAAAATAAAATAAAAAAGTTAAGTTTCTTATTGTTGTTTTTTATTGGGAATAATCACTAAAGTTTATCAATATTTTGCTGAATTTACAATTTGCTATTTTACAATTCTAAACTGCATATACAGATACAGGAATATAAAATTATAACCTGGTTGTACATTTTTCAAAGCTGCATTTGCACACATTTTTTGATAACTATTTTCAACTTTTTTCCCCTCTTCCTTGAAGTAAATTATTCAGATTTTCAATTTAACAAAAGTTAACCTGAATTAAAAAATAAAAATTAATAATGAGGGAAATTAATTGTATTAAGAAAGTTTTACTGTTTTAATGCAGAAATTAATTGTATTCTGTATTAAGAAAGAGCTGTAATTACATTTAATATTTTTATATAACAAAACCAATTCATTGGATTTAATTTTCAATGGTATTTCTATTATACATTTATCACCAATATAAATTAATGGCTCACGCTGAGGGTTTTTTTTTTTTGTTTGTTTTTACATAATAATCTTTTTTTTTTAATTTAGAAAAAAACTAATAAAAGAGTCACAATATATCACTTTAATTGTAAAAATTTTAGAATCATGTTGCATTTTCAAATGCACGAAAATATTAATATATTTAAAAAATATTAATTGGTGTTTTTATTATTATTATTATTAGAGGATTCTAGAACTAATTATGACTTACTCTAATAAAAGAGTTTCCTCAACAGACTCTCTCAAAAGCATACCATCTGTAAGAAACTGAAATTTAAAAAATATTTATATATACTATAGAATTTCAATTTATATATAATAATCTAATACATTTATAATATATTTTTAAAATTTTAATATCCTTTTTCTTTTAATTTTCAATAATAAAATAAACATTAACAATGATTAAACAATAATTTACCTTTATTTTTGTTGCTGGTGAAGTAACATTTTCAAATCGAATGCTATATCCAACCTACCATAAAAATCAAGAATATCAATAAGGGGTCATTTTTTCTTTTCACTTAATGAATGATTGATAAAAGTGAAAAACAATTTGTATCTACTTCCATTCCTTTTCAAAAAATTATATTTAGATACTGTTTAAAATAAGTCCAAAAAGGTTAAAAACTGCTTCAAAAATTATGGTAAAAATACAATTAACCACATTAAATAAATTTAAAATTAAAAGATCACTAAAATTATGTCAAAGAAAAATTTTATATGATAGTAATTCTAGTGAAATAAAGACAAATTATCAATAAAAAAATATCTATATGTTATGAATGAATAACTAATTAGAATTATATTAGAAATAAAATAATTTTAAAAAGTAAAGTACTAAAGAAAAATCTAAATTTAAATTGCATCAATTACTTTATGCATTCACCTCCATTCTATTTTTCTATTCAAAAGAGACATTTCTCACTTCTTTACATTTACAGTAATACTTAATAATAATAAATTTATTTTTTTATTTGCAATGGGAAGCATTTAAAATTCAAAAAATATATACTAGTTTAAATATATTAGAATTCACTTATCAATAACCACTATGAAAAGATATGCATATCTTCAATTATTTAATTTTAAAAAGGGTGCAAATTTCTAAAAATTATTTCAAAATTTATCACATAGAAGCCACTTTCATTAAATATAACACTGCTATAAATGTGTTATTCTCATGTAAAGTACAGAGTTTATTTCAGCCATATATTTTAATATCTTAAAAACAGGTATGTTAATTACAAATTTAAAAGAAAGATTTACAAAGGAATTTTAAAATCCTTTTTTCCCCATCCAGTTCCTTTTGCAATATAAAAGACTTAAATTCTTTTCATAAATCAAAGATACCCTGTTCACATACCTTACTTCCCAGCTCTGTTTGTACTTCCTGGGCTACTCGAGTTGCAATGGTGAGAGCAGCCACTCTCCTAGGCTGAATAATGTTCCAAATAATTATAAGTATAATAAAAATAATTTATTTGAGACAAAAACATGGATAGCTTCAAAAAGCAAGAATATCTAATACAGCAGTTCTAATACCCTAATGTTGCATATTCTGATGAGAACAAAATAAAGGAATATTAATAAACAACCTTCTTTAAAAACCATCAGTCAGTACACACAATAAAAAGTATTACAGGACATAATATAGAAAAAAATAATACACATAAATAATATTATAAATTCATTATTTTCCTTTCTTTATAAAAGTTTTAGCATAAAAATAATAGAAAAAATTTGAATTACTAAAATTTCCCTTTGAGAAATTATCGAATTTTGCGGAAACTTTACGTTTTAGAGTTCTCAGTATCCATATTCCCAACTAAAAGTATAAAAAATTATGTCCATCTATGTGTGTAAAAAAATGATAATTAAAAAACTGAAGTAGCCAGAAAAATAAAATACAATACAGTTCTTAACACCAAAATTATAGATCTGCATCAAGTTTTGAACAAAAGCCATGAGTGGAATTCTGTATTACAATCCATTTATACATATCTGGATGTTATTCGACAATCATGAACATTAAATGAAAAGCTATAAATCTTTTCTTACTCAAAATAAAACATGTAAAGATTTTACTTTCAGCAGTTTTTATTAGTATCAATAAAAAGATTCTTTAATTCATATCTTTATTTCAACTTAAATTTTCAATGATTTTTTTTTCCAATGCTGTCATAATTGAGTAACTCTTTATAAACAAGAGTAAGAAGTATAACAAAATGGGAGAAATCATTTTAAATTTCTACTAAAATTATTTTTTTTAAACTAACTTTTCTAACTGAATATTTTTGGTCAAAAATAATCAAAGAAATATTCTAATTATTGAACTATTCAAATTTAATTAAAAAGGGCTAAATTTAGATTTTACAGAAATCATTTTTTTAAGCTCTTGCATATATTCTCAACTCCAAAATATTCCCACAAATTCATAACTGTATAAAACAATCATTTTTGCAAAGGAAACTCAAATTAAAAAAACATGTATAATCAATCAGTTTATTACTAGCATTTACCTGAGTAACAGCAATACACTTGTGTTTTGCAAATCCAGCTTCAAGCAGGTACTGAAAAAAATAAAGTTCTAAAAATTAAGCATTATTCAATAATAATAATAAAAAAATGAACAAAATACTTCATATTTCCTATAAGGCAATGAATATAAAAAGGTACGTAGTAACAAATTATTGCAAAATAAGGTACACTTTTGTATAAGTATGAATATGTAAACTGCATATTTTCTAAGCATTGCTTTTTTTTTTCTCTATTTCATAATAATGCATGATTTTTATTGGAAAAAAATTCCTAAACTTAATTTCACATGCTTATTTTTTAAATTTTAATATTTATTTCTGTATTTGCAAAATTATGCCTTTATGGGTTTGACAAAAGCATGGATATGTCCAAAAAAATAAGAGAAAAAAAAAGTCACTTTTGTAGAACCAACAATAAAGACATATGAGCATTGTCAACAATTCTTAAAATTAAATATCAGATACATACAACATGTAAAAGCATGTAAAACCTCAGCATGATCATAAATTTTGTATTTGATTTTTATGAAAGAAATGACAATTAAGATCTCGCATGGCTGGGATAGAAAGTGCTAAATATTCATTTTAAGTAGTACTCACTATCCTACATAGCTAAAAACTAAAGCATTTTTATAGCTATCATTATACAATTGGCCATGAAACTGACAATAGAACAATGCTATGTTCTATCCTACCATGTATTTTTAATAAGTTTTGATAGAACATAAAAACAGTTTTCACAAATGATCAGATTAAAAAGAAATTGAATTATTATCAAAAAAAATGAAACCTAATTCCTGAAAAAAACGTTAAGTTTTCTTTTTATTTCTTTAAAAATATTTAAAGTACCAGATCCAGCAGGGTTTTTTACTCGTAATCCAAACAAATTTGGAAAGATTAATCCAACAAATAAAAATGTTCAAATAGATAAGACATTCAAAAAGTATTGCAAACAGATATCACAATCATTGAAAATTTATGGCTTCAAGTTAAAATTTCATCATACTAGATATTACTCAATTGATTAACATAATTACATACTGAAATTAATTATAATTCAATATAGTACAGTTGAATATCGTAGCAGGTCACTGAACAACATATTAATAAAAATGACAAAAATATATTAGTCGTTTACAACAGCTTTTTCAATGTTTTTATATTTTTATTTATATTCATATCACATTTTCTCAACCAAAAATATTTTATCCAATCCCATATGGCTAACAAAAGTGCCCCTATCCATGTATTTTAAGTCATTTTTCAAAAGGATTTAAATGCTTCATTAACTAATATTAAAATCTCTGCTATTCTTTATACTTTTCAATAATCAGTCCTATGAGACTGAATAAGTGAAAACAAAAAAACATTTATTATGCATAAAACAATCTATTAAAGAGCTCTGACAATTTTTTTTAAAAGCTTCAATTATTTGTAATTATACTATTATTATTATTTGTAATTGACAACGAACCATTACATTTTTTTCTATTTCAATAAATTCGAAAATTAATTTTTAAAAAATAAGGAGAAATAATTTATATTAAAAATTGAAATTGTGTTAGGAAAAATAGAAAAAATTAAACATCCAGAAACTATGAAAGTACCATAATTCTGCAGGTGTTAGTATTATATTATTAAAGACAGAATGATTATTTCCTAGGAAAATAAATGTTATTGCTATTCTTCTTTAAAATTATAGTAGAAATATATAATGAATTCCATTAAATAACAACTAAATAAAAATTAAATCAATATTTGTATGAATATTTAGGGCACAAATCGAATTAATTTTGGAGATTCGGATGGCTGAAAATAATCAGTTAAATTCATGCAGAGTTATCAGCATTTTTTTTTTTTTTTTTTTTGCCTTTATCATTTAATATTCTATTCTTCTGAAAACAGGAAATTTCAAAATTGGAATGACAATTTAAGAGACAAACATTAAAAATAGATATCTATAAAGAAGGAGTTATAATCACAGTAATTTCAATTCTTGCTCTCATCAAATTTTAATGCTGGTTGATGAAAGAAAGTAAAGTTATAACAGTTTGGAAATCAAATCCTTGTTTTAAAGTTAAATAAAAATTATAACTTTCAAGAACAGACAATAAAATTTTAATGTGAATCAAAACTCCTTCTTTATAGAATTTCTTTTGTCAATTTATGTATGTAAATATGTCATAACTGAATCTGCTATTACAGAGCTATACAGAGTAAGCTCCAATACTATTCATTGCAACATTGTATTATGAGTAAAGTGAAATAAATTTTTAAAAACAGTATTTTTTATAATTATGATTATATCTGAATTTCTACAAATATAAGAATTATAAACAGAGAAAAAACTTCTAACTTTTAGAATTTTTTCTCAATTTATAATTCTTATATTGGTCCTTTCTATTGTATTTTACAATAATCAAAATAGGCAACAAATATATTGGATAATTTTATAACCATAAAATATGAACTTGCCAACTTTTAGTCGTATGATGTTGCATTGTTGGTATAAATAAACATTTTGATGACAACCTAGAACTTTTTATTTGAGCATTTATGTTCAGTGATAACTATTGACAAGCTAATAGAAAAATACCAGACTGCTAAGACATTTTGCTTATATTATGTAGAATTTTTCATAAATAACATGTTTAACACACTCAGAGGCATAAGACACATAAAATACAAATAATGAAATATCTATACTTACGAACTATCTTCACAGATCCGTTTGTTACTTTTGGGCCAACTCAAAATTATTACCTTAAAGCTAATGTACAGCATTATTATTTCACACTTTGAATTGCTGTGCAAAATCACAACCTTTATTGGGCAAAATACAGTTAATTTTGAAGAGAGCACATATTAAAACAGTAGGAATGGCAATTAGAGCGTGTTCAATTCATTTTCTTAAATCTACAAAGGAATTTTCAGAAAAAAAATTAAGTACTTCACAGCAGTTACCTGTGGGATTTGAGTAGTTTTACCACAGCCTGTCTCTCCAACAAAAATTGTCGTTTTACTCTTTTGAACAGCTTCTAGAATTTCCGCTTTTGCTTTAAATATGGGTAAACGTTCTCTGGCTTCTTGAATTGGTTCCATTTAGCGGTGAGTCCTTGAAATGGTAATTTATAAATCAATGACTATTTAACAAACTTCATTTACCCTGTCCATACAACTTTAAAAATACCTCCTGGTGAAGATTGATTGTTTGCTTATTCGAAAAGCCATGTGGTATTCAAAGGCGCGGTTAGCGGTGATTCTAGTATTTGAGTTTATTATTTGGAAATATTTTAGGTGAAATTATAATTAAACTGCAACCGTTAAGAACAGTTTCAGTTACTAGCATCTCAATCCCAACGTTTATCCCTACGGGATGGACGAGTCCATCACAAAACGTAGTTTTCACAGGTAAGGACGTTGAATCGAGAGGGGCCAAGGATAACGCTGTCTTTTAAATGTTGAGTTGCAACTCAACACTTTTTCCGGTGTGTAAGTGTTGTGGATAGGTACGTTTCCCGAAGGATGTGTCGATATATTAGCTTAAAACATATATTTCAGTAACCTTCCATCTTGTTTAATGGATATTTAATACAAATACCATTTAATCATATTTATAGAATCATTACTTAACATAAATTCTGTTTCATATTTTATTAGCTTTCAATACAGCATGTGCCTCTTCAGTTGTACTGACAAGTTGAATCTTGAAACATTATTTAATGATAAAAATAAAGTTTACACATTTTGCTTAGCATTTATATGTAGTTTGTACATTTAATATTTGTCTTTATTCATTGTAAAACCTTCTTAATAATGTTAATTCTTCTCATTAAAATTTTACACTGTGAATAAGAACAAAATATATCAACTCACAATAGACATAAAAAAATTTTATATTAATATTATTACTTAGTTACATGCTAAACAATTTGCTATTTTTATTAATTGATTTTTGAAAGTCATTTAGTAAAATGCTCTACATCCAAGGCATCTTCTATTATGCAGTGTCAATGTTTGTTGGACTAACTCCGTCAAATATTCATGCATAATTGTTTTTCATTTCTCTTATAAATAATTTTGTAAATTGCAGATTGTGAGGATTTTTTTAAAAGTCATTAATCACTTACTAAAGAATTTTTTTGCAGGCATTCAGCTAAGTGTAGTATTATGGGTATAACAATCTGTAAATATTTTTAGTACTGTAACATTCTTATATGTGAATAAAACATTTTCCTATACCTGAGCATGCTCAATGTTGTCTTTGTTAACTGATAATATATTGTCTATACTTATCAGCCATTCATATTTTGGTTTCTTTAATGATTTCAGAGTAAACCTAATGAAAACCAATATATCATTTTCTTAACTGGGTCACAATAATGAGCTAGTAAGTAAATATTTAAAACATGTTTAAATCAAATTACTTTAATTCTATTTACCTTGTTCCTTGACTTTTCAGATTTGCTCTAACTTTATTATACATATTTTGAAAAACAATAAAATAAATAATATAAAATTATAGAATTATAATATTTTTTCTCATAGAAAAGAACATATTTTTGTATACATACTATATTTATTATATTCTTTTAAATTTTGTTGAGTTTTTTTTCTGCCTCTTAATAGCTCAAATTAAGTTTTTCAAATGTTGAAATATATTCTATGCTTTTACAAAGTTCTTTGTTTCTAATAAAACTGCAATGCTATATTTTTTTAATAATTAAGTGCAATATACCAATGTAGAAACTGAATTGCATCCAAGATATTAAAGAAAAAAATCTGCATTTAAAATTTTTATTTCTTATGCTATATTTAATAAAAAGTTAACTGCTATAGATATTTTACAAAAGGTTATTTAAATTTAAAAATTTCTGTAACGTATCTATTCACTATCTTTAAATTATCATCAAGTTCACCCAATTATTAAGAGCTAAATTTCTACAGATTAACTAGTTTATTTAGCATAATTATAATATATAAACCAAAATATTGTTTGTAACATTTAAGTAAATAACAAAATGCACTTTTATTAACACATTACAAAGGCGAAAATTGACTCATTTTTTTTATACACTCCATACATAACTTGCTTCATTGAATGAAATAATCAAATATTTTAGTGAACAAATATTTTTATATTTTACTGATAAAGTTGAATTAGTTTTTTAAAATGAAATTTGTCGTTTTTCCACTATAATGACCAGAAAGATAATTAAACAAATTTTACATTGGATTTTTTTTAATTATAGCTATTGAATTGTAGAACAATTATTTTTATTTTATCAAATATTTTCCTCCCTTCATATAATAAGTTACATTACTACCCAGAAATCCAAATTGTTTTCATTAGTTTATCATGTAGTTCATCACATGATTTTCGCCTGTTATTGAAAGTCAAGTAAGAAGTATTCTACTTAATATCTGAGCAATTTTATAAAACAAATTTTAAAAAGTGAAGCTACCATACGTCAAGAAGATAGATGAAAGGGTTATATACATTTTCAATAGTGCCATGATGTCATGTAACAGTCTCTATGAGAAAAGTTTATAATTACCATACACAGAGTAAGAATATTTAAGTTAGACAATTATATTACTTTCATAATTTTAATGTTAAATTATTTGATAAATTCATTGATATGAACTTATATCTTAACAATTTATCTGAAAACAAATACAACCAATATTCTTGTTGAACGAACGGGTCACCTGATGTGACAAATATGAGTATTTATATATTATGAAATACATAACAAAATATTGGAATAGACAATAAAAAATATTAATATGTTTTAACATTTCATAGTATTCCCTCGTCATTTATTAATCTTTTTTTTTTGTTTATGTTTTCATAATAAATATATATTGCTTTTTTATTGTATTTAATTTTATTACAAATTAAACATTTTACACCATTTGTGACCAATGTCTGTTAAATAGATTTTTATCATGATTTCATATTTTGTAAGGATATCTTTGTGTTTAATTTGATAAACATTAACATGAGAATTTCATTTTGTCACTCTTTTGTTGTCTAAGTAGTAAAAACTTTAGTAATGTGTTAACTTGCACTATCATTTTAATAAGAGACACATTAAAATTTAGGTGAGGAAAATTTTGTCAAATCATATAAAACCTATTCATGATAAGGAATATATTCATTATTATTATTTATGATTCACATAATGAAACCAACCAAAATTATTCAAATAAATTAATAAGTATTGCAATTATTTACAAAAGTAAGATGGCACAATTACTTCATTCCCAAGCACAACAAATATGATTTTCTGTCACTGAATAATAATCTGAAAGATATTGTCATGAACACATTTATTTATATTTTATATATATAAATAAAAATGAATGTTTGTCTGCAAGTTTGTTTTGCCTTCCTAAACCATTCATCTGGTTGATATGAAACTTGCTCAGCTTATTGTTTACATCTACAGGTTGTTTATAGACATAGTACAATTATATAAAATTTGAAGGGAAAAAAAATCGGATCTCAACAACATCCATTTCCCAATTTAATCTCTAAATAACTTGCCAAGGAGACACAATGGATTCCATAGGAATGCGACATAAAAAGTTAAATATAGTATATATTGTGTTATATACAATAGCTATATTGTACATAAATGCCATGCAAATCATTCTCATAGGTAACAACTTTATTACAGATTGTGCAAGAAAGTTTTTGGGAGACCAATCCTGGGGATTTTAAAATGCAATTAAATTATAGTGTTTTTTTCAGTAACTTCCAAAAATATTATAGTTCAAATAATTTTGCAACATCTTATTTTCAAAAAATTATCTTTTTAACTAGATTAATGATTTTATGGTATAAATATATTTTCTATCTTTAATCAAATTTAAAAGAAAGTATTTTAATCCCATCTTCTAAGATGAAACTGAGAATTCTGAATGAATATTAAACGAATCACAAGATACAATAAATAGTTCTTTCATTACTATTCTGAAAGAACACCAAGCTTTACAATTCTAAAAGAATATACAAATCTAATAAATAAAAATGAATGTTTGTTTATATTTTATATCATCCTATTTTGATTAGGCATTGCTTAATTACTGATTGATTGCACTCAATATTATTGTTTTGGCGGCAGCAAAGCCCGGGGTACGAGCTCGTAGCTGTATAAAGCTAACAATTGATGCATTTTATTTTTCATCACTCTAAAAACTACCTAGTTATGATGTGAATTTATTAAAGTTTAATCAAAAAAAATTATGTAAAAAAGTGCCAAGTATTATTTATTTTGTTTAATTTTTATTTCATATGTTGATTCATTTGTTTATATTATACCATCAAACCAATAAGAATTTGATATTCCACTATACTTCTTCTTTCCTAGTTTTATTGCTTCATTCAACATTAACTTATTATTTAATTATAGAATTTTCAGGATGTTATATTCATATTCCTAATCATGAAAAAATTATTTTGCTTCCCAATTTAGCAGCTAAAATAATTTTTTCCAAACTTAATTTATTTGCTCCAATTTTTATTTTTCTTATGTGAATTCTCAAAACTTCATTTCGACGCATTCCAAAAAAATGTGTGTAATTAAACTGTAGGATAACCATAAAATAAATTCCATCTGCAATTAAATAGAATGAAGCCAAATTCCATTAACCTTCTTTAAAGGGGTGGGGGAAGTTTTTGGAAAGATATAGAAATTTGAAAAATAGTTTTCAATTTTTTTTTTTTTTTTTTTTTTTTTTTTTTCCATATTGATACTATGAGAAATAGAACATTAAGGTTCCAAAGCTCATGTGGAACATTTTCAATATGGCATCCCTTCCTTGCAAACTTTTTTTTAACATTTAATTTTCTATGCCTTTCATAGTCTATATATTTTGGTGACATACTGTTCATTAATTTAAATTGTCGTCCAAAAAGGAAACTTACTTTGCCTATCTAAATTTCAATTGATTATCGATAATTTAATAAAGCTTTATTGATTGACTCCTATTATTAAGAATGAATTGTTTCCACAGCTATATTTGGCTATGTTGCAAAAAATATATTATTCAGTTGAAAAATGGCAATTTTTTATGTATATGTAGAAACTGACATGCTGAAATTCAAGCTTTCTGTATTAGTATAATATATTAGTTAAATATCACTTTTGTTTCTATTATTAGCTGGAAAATATAGTGATTTCATTTTTAAAAAATAAATTGATTCCTTACCTATATTCAGAATGTCAATAATAGGCTATGAATATTCTGAACAACTTTTTAACACAAAGACCAGTACATTAATCTTTTGAAATATACTAAGGAAGCTGCAAATATAAACATGAAATTCTTCATAACATGATTCTTATCAACTAAAAAAATAAACCTTAATTTTAAGATAAACTGTATTAAAAACTTATATCCTCTGAAACATTCGTATGAGTTATATCTTAATACATTTATGTAACTGAATACAATCTTGCACTTGTCATAAGAAAATTTAAATAGTTCTAAGTTAAAAAAAAATATTATAAAATACCATTTATTGCAACTTTAAATTGTTAACAGATGTTATTTTCAAGTAATACTAATTGAGCCAACAAAATACTTCATCAAATGAAAATGTTTTAGCATATTTATAATTGTGTAGTAAATTAAATGCAATTAATTTGTTACAAATCAACTTAAATTATCAATAAAACTTGAATTGAAATTTAGTTTTATTTCATGCATTAAAATGGTTTATCAAGGTTTTTATGACTCATTTATCAAGATTTATCCATTAAGTAATAAAACTCAATGTGTTTTATTTGTCAAGAGGAGAATAACTTGTAGTAACAAAAATTTGATATTTACAATATAATATAGCAAAGTAATTCTCAATTAAACATTAATAAAATGAGAATCCATATAAAAAAATTATTTATTGAATAAGGCCTTGCCTTGATTTACAATGAATATTACAATACATGCCTTCTTAACTTACCATATCTATATTAACACTATGATTAGAAGAGGAAGTAAACTTTGAGATGAAATTGTTTCCACAGTTAACACTATAAAACTGTTTCTAAATTTATATACAAGTTTTTTTATCTATTTTTTAAATAATAAAGATAGCATAGTCATTAAATTTTGGATATAAGTCTTTTACTCATAAAACAGGTTATTTAATTTTAATAAGTTATTTCATTCCTTAATTTATTACTTTACAACAACATGCATTTCCTTAAAATTACAAAACACACGGGTAATATAATGTTTAAAAAAAAAGAAAATCAACATGATAGAGATAGATAATGATTTGTTTTATTTACATATTAGGAAACTTAAATATCCATACCACATTACTTCATCATTCATTTTGTATTTGATACACTTCTAAAAATTACATATGATCCGTTTACGAAATGCAAAATAACATTTCCAAATATAAGAAATAGTGATTTTTTTAAAGACATTCAAAGAGGGGTAAACTATATCCATATTTGCATGCTAAAATAGCGACAACGTTTTCCTTCGTTCTCGGCGAATAATGGTTCATCTGAACCGGGATGTGTTGAGCTAATGTTGAGCTACAACTCAACATTTAAAAGACATCGTTATCCCTGTTATCCCTGCTGCCCCACTCGATTCAACATCCCTACCTGTGTAAAGTACGGTTTGCGATGGACTCGTCCATCCCGTAGGGATAAACGTTGGGATTAAGACGCTAGTGTTTCAGTTTCGCAAGTTTGTTTGTCCTCCGATTTCCAGCGATCTGTCTCTGAACTTCTATTACTCTTTTATAAAATTCTAGTCAGGTACAGGCTAAAATAAATGAAGAGAACTTCAAAAAAATTTTCTTGTTTTGAAATTTTCTGAAATTGTTATGGCGCATCCATATGCATTTCTTGCAGCTGGAGTCGTAGGAGCTGCTCTTGCATTTTTTATATGGCTTAAAAATGAAAATCAGCGTCAGAGAGTCGCCACAAAACGACGCTATCATCCATCGTCTTCCAGCACAGATAATTTCCGTCCTCGAAATTTTGATTCTGATACAAACTGCATCATATGCATAGAAGGACAATGCTCAATAATGTTTCTACCCTGTCAACATTGTTGCTTATGCCCAGACTGCACTAAAGAGTATTTAAAACAATCTTACAAGTGTCCACTCTGTCGCGCAGATATTTCTGAAATAATGTGCTTGTAATCGTTTACGATAGTGCCTTTTACAATGTTTTTACGGACTTTTTAAGCACAAAAAGAAAATTAATAATTTGAACATGAAAATGCCATTGTGGTTTGCAAAACAACTTCATTTAATAGTGCGCAATTTGAAAAATGCCACTTTTGACTTTGTTATTTTTTATGATTATTTACCTTAGACTTTTGTTTGTTGTGTGTCTATAATTTGTTTTGACTTTGACTAAAATGTTATTAAAAAAAACTTTTTTAAAATTTAGGCTGTGCCTCAGTTTCCAGCAGATTTGTAACTATAAAAAAGTTTTTGGAACAGACTGAATTGTATAAATTATAAATGTTTTGTTGAGAACATAAATTTGGCATATCAATGTAAATAGTTAATAAGAATAGAAATATTTGGTGATAAAAAAAAATACTGTGAGATTTTATCAAAATATAGCAATAAACTCATAAATTATTTTTTCTGTTAATCATTGTTGTCTTTTCATTTGACTTTAAAATGTTGTCCCTTGGTTTTTTTATTTTTTTGGGGGGAAGAATTTGACCTTCAGTTTTAGAATCTATGAAATTAATTTGCTATCACTAATTTTAAAAACACTGAAGTAAAAAAAAAAATTATGCTGAATTTTTTCATGAATTCTGTTCTGTTGTTTCATTTATGGCCTCAGATTCTCCTGTTTTTCTTGTAATGTTATTAAAATGTATAACATAAAGCATTTAAAATGCTATTTTGAATATTAAATATTTTTGATTTAATTTTAGTCAAATTTTTTTTTTTAATTTCTATACGTATAAGATTTATTTTAGTTTCAAAATTATAAAAGAACGCTATTCAAGGTTTATTGTATAGAGTGTTAGTAATTTTCCATCATTCTCGGCATAATTTGCAAATTGGAAAAGTACATCAGTATTAAAGCAAATTTAATGAGAAGAAAACTGAAATCAAAGCAATTAAAAATAGGTTTTGACATTAGGAAATTAAACAAAAAAAAGTGATTTTTTTTTAAGCCTAGGGAATTTTTAATCAGTAACCTACAGTAACATCAATACAAACAAAACATTATGAAAATTTGAGATAATGCTTCACTGCTGAAATTTCACAATAGAAAGGGCACACAAATCTACACTAGAACCAAAATACTTAAAAATATTTCTTAAAATTGGAATTTTTTTTAATAAACTTGATTACTTTAACTTATATTATTTTTCCTTAAAAGAAAATGCTGTTTATTCTCTATTAATTGTATCTATATTTATGTCTTAATCTGTGAGTATGCAGGGGGGGGAGTGTTTTCAAAATTCTTTATTTTGCTTCATCACTGGCACAAGTTTTTGCATGTGAAGTTGCAGATATGTACTCATTTCATTGTAGATACAATAATGTCATGGATTTATTGTTAACTCCACTCTACTGAAGTACAGCATCCTGCAAGTGAGGCTATTATGACTTAAGAAAAAATTCCTTAGGACTGCTGTAATGACAGTCATTCAATTAAAAATTTGTAATCCTAGGTAATGAAAAACTCATTTACAATTATCTATATTTGACCAATAATTAAGAAATAACTTGGAATAAATTTTCTACTATTATTCTGTTTTTGATACTATAAAGGATAGAGTTCATTAGATAAAAATTTAAGTTTTGATTTTGAAACCTACATCTTATATCACAATCCACTAGTTGTGTATTTCATACATTATTATGCTGATAAAATTTTTCTATTCTCTTAATGTAATAATAGTTTTAAAATAAGCTTAATTTATTTGAAAATATAACTTTTTATAAGCTTCATACACATACATTTTAAGTGCCATGAAAAATATTTGAATACTATAAGTATTTTTTTAGAAAATAATTTTTTTAAGTTAATACATGGAATAGTTATTGGAATTATAGTTATAACTGTCCTGAATATATGTCTTTTCATCTAATTAAATTTTTGTGTACTGTACATCTTCTAGTAAGACATTTTTTATTTACAATTTGTGTCTAAAAATTATTAATTTATAATGAATAAAGCATTGTGAATTACCTTATTTTAAATTCAAATAATAATAATCTCATACCCAAGTTTAAATCAAGTGAAAGAATATTTTCAATTTTAACTTTAAACCTGAATGCACAGACATAAAATTTAGTGTTATGTTTTCTAGAAAAAGACATTTTTTTTTTAAAAATTATTTATTCAAAGGGTGACAGTCGAGTGATATATAAACACATCTGAAGCAATATGCTTTAATCCTGTATCGAACAGTAAAAGAATAAAGTCTAAGATCACATTGTCAATCTCTTTCTGCAGATTTATACAGAATTCTTTTTTTTTTTTTTTTTTTTTGTTAACTGTCACTTCTATACCAATTTTTAAAGAAAAAGGAAATCGACCAAAGACAATTCTTGTATTGAAGCAATAATTGTTAGGTTCAATGCAATAAATTATAACAAATTTTTTAAAGTGCAAGGAGTATTTTATTTGAAGGTCAGTACATAAAAAAAAAAATCAGATGAAATATCACAATATATTTAATACACTACACATCATTCGGATAAAAATTGAGCAAGATTTTATTTTCATACATGAAAAATTCAAAAACACAAACATTTATAAAAATAAGATAATTCCTTAAAATTGTTCAAATAAAATATGACTCAGATTTTCTTTGTATTGCAGAATTATGCCTTTAAGAGAGTTATGATGCTATATGGTTCATAAACAATGAATATAAAAAATCTAAAAGTATTATAATATGGCTTTTATATGTTACAATTTGCTACTTTGAATAATGTTGATTAAATTGCATATAAGAGATTAAATTAAATGTAAGCAAATTACACACTCTGTGAACTCATTAGTCACCAAAGGCAATTAATAATTACATAAAAAGACTTCTACATTTTCTACTAATGTTTACTAAATATGTAAAAAAAAATGTGCATTTACAAACAAATATTTCATACATGTAGGTAGGTAGGTAAAAGCAAAAAAAAAAAAAAAAAAAAAAGGATGTATTAGCAATAAGGAGAATATATATATACATAACAACAGTTGACATGAAATGCAAAAGGGATACCTATACATCATTCTATATAACTGCTAAATCAAAAAATGATGTTTATTGTATTGGAATGAAATGCAATCACAAAAATATAGTTTTCATTTGGCATTCATTATTTCGATTTTAAAGGAAATATTTGATTAAAAAACAACTAATGAGATTCTCCATAAAAACTTCATTAATTCATAATATTAAAGAACTAAAAGAAGTGGTATATTTGGTAGTGATTTATGGCTATAAAAATACAAGAAAGTCAACTTTAAAATATTGCACAGTTATTCAGTGAGCTTAATAATAAGAAAATTTGAACACAGCTTATCATTTCCATAAAAAAAGAAAAAAAAAGATTAAAATAAATGATAAAAAATATACACATCTAAAATATGTATTATGCAAGATACACATAATTTAAATATAAGTTGTGAAAGACTATCATGATACAGTAAAAATGAATTTAAAAAATAATAATAAATAAAGTCAGAAGCTCTATTTCTACTAAAGACCTAAACTTGAATATTTTCTCCCACTTATTAAACACAATCAAAATTAAAGAATAAGTATCCACATATATTGTAAATGATTTAAAAAATTATCTTTCTTTTGCAAACAAGTGCAGTCAAATAAAGTTTCTTTGTCATCAATCAAAAAAAGCTTTGAATTTTTGTAGTTATTTGTTTACATTTTTCAGATGATGAAGCTTAGACAGCACTGGCTCTAGTGGCATAAAAAAATCAATCAATTAATCAATGCATTCTGCAGAATTAATCGCTGTTCAGTAATTGTGCTCTCTAGAAACTAACAAAGATACAAAGCGCTTACAAAAGAAATGTGAATGCATGTAATTGTGTGTGCATTCACAAAGTTAAATGGAAATCTTTCATATAAAGAAGCATGACTGTGGAATAATAAAGAAAATTCATATTTACAATCATAACTTTTTTTGTGATTAGAGCTGAATATTTAATTTTTCTGATATGATATTTAAAGAGATCAGATTTAATGTACCCAGATACAGTGGAAACAAAATTTAATAAAAAGACTGAAAAAAAACTGTGCCTAAAATATATAATTATTGAAAATGCATTGAAAAAAATCTCAGCAAAATTAAAATTCAGCAATTTTAGTTATAAAGTTTCTGGTTAATGTGAAATATAAAACAATAAATTTAGGGATTTATAACAACAAAGATTGTTGTAACAATTTACAAATAAATCCACAAGTAGTAAATGCTAAACAACTTTATCCTTCCTTATGTATAAAGTATGGAATATGAATAAGACAGCCATGTATCATAATGATCCATATGCACATTGCTGCCAAAGTTCACTACATAAAATTGCTTTACCAATTTAATGAATTGTTATGATTTCTGCTGCAAAGAAAAAAGAAGATTGCTATCTAATGACAATAAAAATTATTGAAAAATTGACTACATCATTATAAGAGAAAAAATGGAGATTGTAAACACAGTCACCATGTTTCTAACTTGGCTAGTCTGGTAATAGATATTCAAAAAAGTTTTTCGGTTTGAGGAAAAATAATTTCACAAATTAGATAGAAATATTTATTCTTAAATTACTTTTTAAAAATCCCTAATTGAAATGTATTGAAAGCAGCAAAACATTTCTATTTATCTTTATATCTATATAAATAAAAATGAATATTTGTCTGAATGTCTCTTATGCCTTACTAGATCATCCATCCAATTTTGATGAAACTTGGTCAGCTTATTGCTTACATCTATGGGATGGTTATAAACATAGTATAATTATCTAAAATTTGAAAGAAAAAAAAATGGATCTATTTACGAAGGATTAATCTCTAAATAACTTACTGAGGAGGCACAATAGATTTGGTAGAAATACTAAAGTGAAGTGAAGTTAAAGGCTAATATTTCATAGCTACTGTAAGCAAGTGCCGTGCAAATCATTCTCAGAGGTAATAACTTTATTACAGATTATGCTAGAATGTTTTGGGTAGACCAATCCTGGGGATTTTAAATTTTAATTAAATTTTAGTGTACTTTGCAGTAACTTTCAAAAATATTATAGTATAAATAATTTTGCACCATTTTATTTTTAAAAAAATATCTTTTGAAATCTAAAAAATATATATTACTGAATTTATGGTATAAATGTATCTTCTATGTTTAATCAATTTTTTTTTTAAATATATTCCAATCACATTTTCTAAAATTAAACTTGAGAATTCTGAACGAATATTAAACGAATCACAAGATACAATAAATAGTTTCTTTCATAAACATTTTGAATAAACACCAAGCTTTACAATTCTAAAAGAATACCCAAATTGTCTTTTTTTTATTACACTTATTTGAATTACATTTTTCATTACAATTACATTGCTTCATTATTCTTTTGCAAAATATTAATCCACCCCAATTCTAAAAAAAAACAAGACTTGCTGTAAATAAACTGATCCTGAATATCATTGAGGCAACTATTCTTAACAGAAAGTCGAATGGGGATGTGCTCATTCTACTCATTCCCACCAGCATACCTTTTGATTTCAAATACTGCAATTCCCCATTCGACATGCATTTTCCATCTAAAGTGATTGGCTTTACGCCTAGCAAAGCCAATCTCTTAAAATTTGCAGACTGACTTTGAACATCCATATTTTTCAAATGATATTGAATAGTATATTGCATGTTCATGAGTCGGACACCCAAGAACTTTTTTTTGCTTTTGCTGTAGATGGAAAAACAAAAAATATTGTCTACCATAAAAAAATTGAATAAGAAATTTAAAAAAATTAAATAATATTTATTCTCACTTCCTCCTTATATATTATTCAATTTCAATTAATGTATACACTGGCCAAAAGAAAATAAATATCATTTATCTTATCATTCCTAATTAAACAAGAGTTATTTTAAATTTCAAAAATTATTTTCAAAATTATTTCTTCATCAGCAGCAATGCACCAGGTACCAACTAGTTATATATATATATATATATATATATATATATATTAGGTATCTTTCATGGTTTTCTCAATATTCTCACTAAGAAAAACCTTATAAATTTAACTCAAATTTACTTTCCAAATATTATATAATTTTTGAAATTACTATACAAAGGCAAAAAGAATTAAGAGCATCTCAATTAAATTTATCTAATGGGAAAAAATGGATAGTTTTCTTCCATTAAATCTGAGTCATTAGCAACGCTGTCTAGATTTGTTATCAAGTGGTGGATGAAGTTACAAATTTGGATTTAAGGGAGAAACAAAATGGCAGAAATAAAAAAAAAATTTAAAATATTTGTCTTTTATATTGTTTATAAGGGAATAAATAAAATAAAAAAACAATAAGTAAAATAAAAAGTATATAGTTTTGCACTTACTGATAAATAGAGATTAAAAGGTTATGAAGTAGGAACTTATCCAAAAAAGCTGGCATGAATTATGTATGTTTATGAGTTAAAGGCACTTCACACATTACATGCAGCAGATAAAATACACATTTATGCAACAATACAATTGGATTTGAAATATAGATATATAATGTGATTAATAAAAATAAAAAAAAGAAATATTAATATTTAGCCTTTTTAGAGTAAAATAAACACAAACACACAGAAAAAACTTTCAAGAAATTTTTTTGTACTACAGAATATGATAAAAGAAATAAGCAACAATTATTATGTTTAAGCTTTCATGAACAATTATTATGTTTAAGCTGTCATGAGCAATTATTATGTTTAAGCTTTCATGACATAACAAAAGCAAGGCACATACTGGCAGTATTACATTAAATAGCATACATATATTTTACAAGAAATATATAATATAACACACATCTATATATAAATAATGTAAAATTAAAATAATATGAGCATGAATAATATAAATTAGTTATGCACATATTACAAAATTATTTTAAGCATGTGATCTTACATTAGCATAATGTACCAAAGTTATGTATTTTTATACATAATGCAATATATTCATAACTCAAGAACAAAAATTTAATTATTAAGTTATAACATTCTCAAACTAATAGTTCATAGAATAATTATTAAATACATAGTAGAATTGTTCCAATATTTTAACTGATTTAATTCTTTATACTTTACATTAGCAATATGCCAAAATATAAGCTACAATTCTTAAAAGATTTCTTTCAAAATAATAATCCAATCTATTGCTTGACTGAAAAAATATTTTTGATTATCTATTTCTAAATTATCAATCTTACATTTCAATGCCCAGCATTCTTAAGAAAATATAACTATAAAGTTTGCATTTTTAGAAATTTACTTTAATTAAGAATGTTCATTTATGGAAAATTTATTATTTATCCACACACACACACATATATATATATATATATATCTGTACATATATATAACTTTCAAAAACAAATATCAAGATGTCAATTTAATTAATACCCATTCATATTGAATCAACATTTGCTTTACACATGTATTTTTAAGAAACATGATAAATGAAAAAAGTACTAAAACAATTGTAAATGTAAACTGGAAACTTGGGAAAAGAAATAATAAAAATTACCACAGTTAATTTTCAAAAATTCATAATTATCATAGAAATTATAAGACTAAATTAAATTTAAGTATAGCAGCAATGAATTAAAGCACTTAAAACAAGAATTTTATAAACAAACCTATTATGAGGCACAAAATTATTTTAAAATTTGCAAACAGTCTCTGAATAAAAAATTATTTTAAAATGAAAGAAAAGTATGATTATTTTGGTAGTATAATCATACTTTTATTTATTTTACTTTATTTTGGTAGTATAATCATGTTTTTATTTATTTTACTTTATTTTGGTAGTATAATCATGCTTTTATTTATTTTACTTTATACTTTTTATTTATTTTGGTAATATAATCTTTTGATATCATTTTAAACTACAAGTAAATTTTCTTGTTTTTCTTTAAATTAATCACATCATGAAACAATTAACACAAATATTTAAGTTTTTAATATTTAAAAATATACATCAGAATTTTGCAAACATAAGTAGAGAAGGTAGCTACCACTTAATTCCCCATCAGGGAATCAATAATATTTAAGATTTTTTTAAAAAAAAGTAACAATTTACTATTAATAAATATTATGAATAAAGAATTTTATAAATATGGCAAAAGCTCAATTAGCTACTTTTAATGCCTGAATTTGTTTAATTTAAAATACAGCATTGCAAAAAGTACTATAATTAAAAGATGAAATCATGAACCAAATGAAGGACAAAATACAAACTAAAAAATAAGGAGAAGCAACATAAAGATGTTAGATTAACATGGCTTGATTTTGGGGGTGAGAAAATACTTACCACATATTAAGACATGTCAAAAGAGTTTTTTTAATGTAATGTGTACATTATTACATTTAAGTATGATTAAAGAAAATGAGTATAATTAATAAAAATAATAATTCCATCAACAATTACTTATTAGAATTGATGAAATTTAATTTTTATAATCAATTTCATAATGACACTTTTTTCAATTGAAGGCTTTCTTTTCAGTAAAACAGAAATACAGTTTTTATAAAGGCACTTAATTTATAACATCTTGTCTCAAATATAAATTCAAAATACTTTACATTAAATTTATAAGTGATATGAAACAGCATCTTCAAATATAAGATGCATTTCAATAATGAAAACAAGTGATATACTCCAAAGTCATTTAAAAAAATTTATCTATAGAAAATATTTATCATATTCTTCATAAAATTTTATTTCTCAGTGAGATTTATATAAATTGCTAAAAATATTAATTTACTTTTTTAAAATGCATTAGTAAAAATTAAGCAAGTATAAATTATTTTTAAAAAAATAAAACTAAATTTAAAAACATGATTTTATAAATATGCATGTATGTAAAGAAAAATTTTTTATTTAAGATATTAACAAATCATGGAGCTTGTTTAAATGATAAACACAACTTATAATTTAGTTAACACTTTTCGAGCAAGATCTTTAGAAAATAAATCAATTGTATCAAATTATTATATTTTTGAACAAAGTATGATTACTACTATACTTTTATGCATGGAATTAAAACATATAAAGTAAGTACAGACAAAAACTAATAAAAGTTTATAAGCATCAATACACAATATCATGTGTATTTTCACATTTGTTTTATATCTTTTATTTCAGGTGGAAGTTTTAAAACTATTCCATCCATTGCAGGCTCAATTGTCAAGCAGCAGCCTAATCTTGAGCTATAAATAAATAAAATAATTTTATTTAAAAAAGGTATTCAAATGAAACTTTATTAATAAAAAAAACAAAATCACTAGCTAAAATTTAAGGTAACTATGCATTAATAATTATATATACCAATCTTATAATCTATACACTATGCATACAACAAATATATAGTAATGAAAATATATAAAACTTTAAACAATTAAATCTTTAAAAAATTTCCCAAGTTACTTTTCATAAAGATATGAGAAAATGCATGAAAAGCAGTCATGTGAAAGTTATAATGAAATATAATTTTAAGGAGTGAACAATGCAAGGAAATGACGCAAAAATTAGACATCATTTGAAATAACATACTAAAAGAAGGTTGATATTTAGATATGGAAAATAAATCAATAATTTATCTTTATTTATTATCTAAAATTCAGCAAGAAAAGATTTATATATTAAAAGGAGGAATGCATATCTTATAATTCATACAAAATAATAATAACTGGAGTTAAAATAACATTTAAAAAGAATTATTAAGTCCTTTCTAAATCAAGTGGCTGGTTGGAAATCCCCCATTGTGAACCATAATATGGAATAATAATTTAAAATTTTAATTAATTAAAAATTTATTGAAATGCCAATATTTTCTATTCATATCTTCAAAAAATGAATGAAATAAAATAAAATTCTAAAACTGACAGGAAATTAAAAACATTAGACTTTCAAATGAGACTTATTTTATACCCATAAGCTTTTTTTCTCCAATTTTAATAAATTAAAGAATATCTTTTTAACAAAATTTCCAATAATAATTTTTATTGCTGAATGAAAAATAAATTATTTTTATGACTTCTACACATATTTAACAGTGCAATTATTTTCCAGTTGTCATTTTAAGAAAGCAAAGTTACAGAATTCTGAAAGACAATAAAGGAATAGAAGACTTTTATTAATTAAAAAAAAATGAAAAGATGAAAAACCTTAAATATTTTTTTAATTGTTTTACTGCAAAAATTCATGTATTCATCTAACATATAATTTAAAAATATATTTTTCTGTATAAAGAATATCTAAAATGCTTAGAAGAATAAATATAATGCCTTTTTCTAAAAACAATACTCAGATTGAAATAATCCAGGTACTTAACTTTAGAGAAAATTACATAAAACTGATAATAAAGATTTCAGTTAAACATTAAAAGAAATCAGAACATACATTTTATATTTCAAGTTATTTTAGATAGATTAAAATCTATTTTAGCACAGAAAAATACAAAACCATTTTGAAAATTCAATGCACATGCATAAAAATATTTTCCAAAATTAATTTTCTATTTGAATTACAAAATAATGCACAGATATATTCCAAATAAATATACATCAGATAATAAAAAATAATTGAAAATTAAACCACCAGGAATATTTTCAAAGTTTAAAAGTAATAGTTGTTATAAAAAATTTTTAAGCATAATATATTTAATTTTAAAATGTTCTTTAAGATATTTGACATATTTATAATAGATAATTAAATGTAATTAATTGAATAATATTTTGCCTAAAAAAATCCATTACTCTAAGTGAATAATTCCCAAAAATGTAAAATAAAGTTTATTGTCCCCTTAAATGTTCAGATGATTTTGTTTTTAATAATAGAATGATTTTACAGAAGTTGGCTCCATTAGAATGGTTCATGATCACAGTAAATAGGTAAATTCTAACTAAAAAACTAATTGTATCTCTCAAGATGTGCTGAAAAATACTATCGTGGACATTAAATTATGTACAAAAGACTTAACAAAAAATTAAACACTATTAATATCCTTGTTGAACCAGCTGGTCACCAAAGACAGTTAGCTAGAAAATAAAATTGCAGGACAGAATTCAGTTAAAGCAATATTTTTGCTCCTTGACATAAAAAAATTCTCAATTCTGTTTGACAACAAATCAAGACTGGACAAATCAAGAATCACATTAACACCTTCATTTTATTGGTATGCATGATTTTTACGCAGTCTTTGCAAAATGCCTGAACCTGTGAACTAATCCCATCTCCATCAAAACAATCATTTTGCAATGATTCTGCATTGATTAGCAACAAACTTTTTAAGTATTATTATGGATTTCACTGGGTTTGCTTTTAGAAGGTGTATAATATGAAAACACAATCAGCAGGCCTCAGTAGGAAACAACAATCTTTATTTAACATGAAGACACTAGCACAAAGATGGTAAATACATAGATGACTATACAGCGTAGACATACACACAGCCAGGGCCAGATCAAGGCAGGGGCAAATAGGAGAGTTGCCCTGGGCTCCCAAATTAGGGGAGAGCCTCAAATCAAAAAATACCACAGGTAAGTTCTATGCATGGTCCTTCATTACTGAAATAGTGAAGCAGAGGGGGCCCCAAAGAAGTGTTTTCCAATTAAGCTGTTAGATCTTGCACATAGTAGCCCATGAGTAGTAGTTGACCACAACACACAAAGTGGCCAGACAGAATACAGCAGGAGTGGGGATCCTCAGAGCCTTGCTCTACCCTCTCTAAACGGCTACAGTTACGGCTACAAACAGCTCTTGCTGTCTCCTTGCTTCAGCTGCCAATTCACTACCACATGACTGGCTACTCTACACACAATGCAACACTGCTTTCAGATTAGTCAAAAGGATTCAGCACACAGCAGTTCAGTCCTCGCTTGTGCCCAACACAACACTGGCAATCCCCTATTGCTTCGATACCCACTCTATGACTCGTTACTTGTCTATGACTCCTACTACATTTCAATTCACCCTGCAACTTGAGATTTCTGGTGTTTTATAGTTCTTGGGTGGTAGAGCCAGAAGGTTCTGGGTGTATCTCAGCTCCTATTGGATGGATCGTTAAAACTCTCGTAGTTTCCAGCATTATCTGTGCTTTGGGATCGCCAGCTTGGTGTTCGAGCAGTATTCAATACAGATTATTGAAAATTAGTGTTCCCTATGACAGAACTAACTGTGCTTGGAGGCAAAATTACAAGTTTGTAACAGTAACAGTTTATTTGGAAAAACTCTCTTAGGGGAAAGAGATAATAAAAAAATTATAAAAAAAATCCTCTTTTATTATTTTACATATTCAAAATAATAAAAAAATCTTCAAACTAAGAATGATTCTTAATAAATGGTCATCCACCAATCTAATTTTCTCTTATAGATACATTATCTGATGTCAATTATTTTCAGTTACTTTATTACATTTACAATTTTTTTAAAGTAATTACAAAAGAATTGTGCAATAAATTTAAGAATTATTTAGAAATATTTAAGCTTTACAGAAAATTCTTTAAAATTTGCACACGTTTAACATATAATTCAGCAATATCTTAAAGAAGATATATGTGGTAAATATATCATTCTTCAGGCAGAGGTTAGTGAAAATGAACTTAATAAAAGATATATTTATTTTCAAGCGATAATTAAAATTAAATTCATCTTACGTAGGTGTAGGATTTATTGATGCACTTAATATCAAATCTTCTTCTATTGTTTTCATTCTTTTATCTACATCAAACTTATCATAATCTTCTTTTGAAAGAATCACATGGCAACAAGAACAACTCATAGTTCCATCACACTCTCCTGTGGCAAAATAGAAAATTAACCCAAAATCAGATGAAATTATACCATTATTCAAGAAAGAAAGGAATAATAAATTTTAACAAAAAAACTAAATTTTGTAGCAAATTTATAGAGCTACGAAAAACTTGCAAAAATAACAAAATCAACAAAATTCATATAAAAACAATAGTAGTGATCTTCCCAAATTCTATCTTTCTTTCCATTATAATATCTAATAAATGTACTTACATACTATTCAGTGAATACAATTGACAAAAAAATTGTTGCAAAAAGCTTATTAATATGTAACCTCTGGCAACTGTTTTTGGGGTGCTTAGTTGCTGCCATGTGGTTAATAAACAATAGTAGTTAATATACATTAGAGCATTAAATATGCATTTTGGGTATCTTTTTCAGCCCCCCAAAAAACAATTAAAATAAAACTTAGCAAAGAACTATAAATATAGACCCAAAATCATGTACAAAATTTCACATATTTAAATATTTGCATTTTGAAGTTATTGTTTATGAATGCACATGTTTGTGAATGCACAGATTGATATATAGACAATTCTTTAGTGGCTTATGATCCAAATAGATATCTACACTATAGATTTAAAATCAGTGAACCAAATTTTATACACCCCCTTTACTTTATAGTTGTCATGTTAACTTATATTTGAACAAACAAACTTCATTTGGTCAAAATTTAATAGAAATTTTCAAATTTGATGTAAAAATCATATGCTAAATTTCATCCATTTATCTAAAAAAGATTCCTTTTATTTATTGTTTTTAGAGATATCAGCTAGGTCAGAGATGTGAAGATTCATCAAAAATCTCTAGCTCTAATTTTTAGATGATTACAATATTTTGCATATTTCCTATATCAGTGAGAAAAATGTACAAATAATAGGATTTTTTCCTCCAAATTCTTGAAAACTTAAGAGCAAACTTTTATAATTTTTGTTCCAACTTTACTTGTTATTAGTATCTTTTATAAAAGTACATTTTTCTTTCACATTTAAAGATTTCCATTTGAGAGTCATATTTTCTGTAAGAAATCTTAAACTAAATTGTAAAAATTTAGTAAAAAATTCCTTTTAAAATTAAAGTAAAAAATTTCTTTTCAATTAGGAGAGAAATTTATAGAACAGATGCTAATAATAATATATGACACATTAGAAAACATTTTCTTTTCTTCAATGACTTCCAATATTCAAAAAAAAAATTTATGGTAGTAAGAATTAGTAAACCAGTCCCTCCTTAGTTATTAGATGTATATAACTTTTTTAGGAAGAAATCAGTCCTCACCTTTGGAACTGCAATAGATATACATAATATTTTATACCAATAGCATACAGAAATATTTTATGCAAATAGTAATTTTATGGATAATATTTTATGCAAATAGTA
>JAPMOQ010028548.1:1997317-2007774 GCA_026543055.1 Argiope trifasciata | reverse complement strand
TTTTATGCAAATAGTAATTTTATGGATAATATTTTATGCAAATAGTAATTTTATGGATAATATTTTATGCAAATAGTAATTTTATGGATAATATTTTATGCATACAATTAATGGAAAACCCCTTATTTAAAAAAAAAAAAAAAAAAGCTCCATATGTTGAGATTATCAACACAGTTCAAGTTTGATAAAATGGAGATTTCATCATATTTATAAATATAATTCACTGAATATCAAAAGTATGTCCACTTAAAAAGAAATACTATTCATATTTTATATGATAAATCTGAGCATAGTATAATGTTCAGTCTAAAATATAAAATAACTTGCTATGATAGGGCTAATGTTTTATGTGCATTAAAATTAATGAACACTTTTTTTTTAATATACTTTATATATAATACTTTGTTCAGCCTTGAGTCAAAGTCTGAAAGAAAAAGACATATACTGATATAATTAATTCTAATAATTATATAAAGGTTTCTTCTTAAAATGAACAATAATAGTTATTCAAACATTTTTCAGGATATACTAAACCATTATAAGTACATAACAATAACAAATGTCATTTTTTTCCATTCTGATAAAAATATTAAAATACCATATCCAGGAAAATCAGGATTATCTTTTCCAATCACTTGTTGAACTTTCTCCCCAATTTTGCCCAGCCTTTTTAATCGAGTTCCATCAGATTTCTCAAATATAATGGTTACCCTACAAAACATAAAATCAATGTAATGCTTGCATTTCGATTACTATTAATATTGTAAACAATACTTTAATAGAAGATAAAAGAATGTGATGTACATAATTTATATATTTCATTTTAAATACTTATTATTATCATCCTTTAAATAAAATACTTTATTAACTTTTGAAATGGTAAAAGAGGATATAAAAAAAAATTACTGCAACTAAATGTAATTTTTTATTACTTTTACAGACAAATTTTTGAATATTTGAATAAACATTTATTAATATATGTCTTTGATTTTTCTCTATCTAACTAGCTAATAATAAAATGTTAGGAATTCTGATATTAACTATGCAAATCAATTCTAAAACAATGACATTCTATCACAGATAACTCTTAAAGAAATAACTATATCTTATGATGGTATAAATGTACTGAAATATTCTTTTTAGATGTAAAATAATTTATTTAAAAATAAGAATTTTTTTTATACAGTTTTTCTGTGTTTTCAATTATTTTTGGTAGTCTTGGGAAATTTTATAAGCAACGAATCAGAGAAAAGTTTTTGATATTAATATTTAATGTAGGATTTTTACAACAAATGAAAATAAATTCATGAAATATCTGTAAGACAGAACTTGCAAATCAAAATAACATTTAAAAAAAACTTTCTTCTAAAATGTTTTCACCCTCAAGGTTTTAAAAAAAAATATGAAAAAGTATTCAATCTTTTAAAAATTTAAAAATGCCAAACAAAATTTCTAATAGCAAATACTACTCACTGAAACTATAATTAAATACACAAATAAACTTTATTAAAAAAAATTTAGATATAAGCACTTAATAAAATAAATATTAGAAATATGTTAAATTTAGATGCCCAAGCAATGTAATTTCTATAACAAAGAATTAACAGAAGCCTTAAATTAAAACAAGTACACAGAATACATCTTTATTGATGGTACTGCAAGACATTTCTTTTAGTATTATTCTCAGAATAATGTAACATAAAATTTAGTTTAAAAAATGCATCATTATTATTTTAAAACATCAAATGCATTTCACTGATAATAAATATTTCAAAATAAAAAGTAACAGCTGATAATTTAGTAAAATATCTTTAAGTTATAAACATACAAATGAAAACTTGACAAGTAATTGAATTAAGACAAACTATAGTATCTAATTTTTCTAAAAATCTTCCATTTCCTATATCTAAAAATCTTCCATTCCAGTCCATTTATGATATCACTGATTTCATAAAACTTCCATTATATTTTACAATAAATTTGACTTACCATCCATTGCTTTGAGTATTGCAAAACCTAAAAATATCAGTCTTTATCATTCTTCTTCGCAAAAAATGATTTTTAATTAGAAAACTTGAGACTGACTTCTCAATAATATACTGACCACAAAAGCGTGCGATAGAAGTTTTTAACACAGAAAAAGCCATCTTTGCTTTATTTATCTTCAGCAAATAAACATAGAATAAAAACCTAGTCAAGAACAATTTAATGCTCGTTTCACGCTACACTGAGAGATCTAAGCACCGAAATTAAAATCGATTCGGCTAATCTAAGATATTTATTATCTATCCGAAAACGAGTTTTGTGCTTCATATTTGCAAACATTCCCGCGATGGAAGATAAAATCAGTGTGGAGTAGACCAGTTCTTTTCTGAATCAACAGCACATGACTATTAGCTATGTTAGTAACAATCTAGCGATAAGAAAAAATAGCTGTTTTAGAGATAATTTTTTAACTATGATAGCCAGAAAATTCAATAAATTTAGGTTTGCCCAGCTAATGGAATTGTAATATTTGAGCATTAGTGGTAAAGCCAACATCTGTAGTTAGCGTCAACTCTTGAACAAATGACAGATTTGAAATGAATTCAACTAAATTGTTTCTTTTGAAAAAGTATACAAAAAAAATAATTGTATATTGTTTCGTGATGTTTGTCGATATAACTGACAAATTTCCATCATATTATGTTAAATTTTAGTACCTTTTTTAAAAACAGTGGAAGATGGAGTAGAAAGCAAATTTAAAATTCCGAGCTTTCGACAAATTTATAAGACGTATTTAAATTATATGGTACAAATATTTAGATTCATTTCATAATCCGTGTAAGTTCTTAAAACTTTCGTGCTGTAAGCATAGTTTAATATTATAGACTACATCTATATCGTATTCTCAACATATAATGTATGTACGAAATTATTTCATAAGAAACAAGTTGTAGATATTATGAAATTTCAAGAACATATATAAAGGCAAAAAATCATCTGTTGAGAAATATATTTTAAGCCCCTTGTTATAATTGCTTGCTTAAATTGCTTCATTTTGTCAATAATGGATGAGAAGTAGTATTTTTAGATTTTATAATGTCTATTTTTTTCATACAAAATTCCTTGTTGTTAAGTAATTGGTATACAAGTATTGGTATTGTTAAGTAATTGGTATAAAATACATATAAATATGCTTACTTTATTTAATAACAGTACTTGTTAATATACTTATTAAATATTTATCTGTTAGAAATTTACTCAGAAGTAATATTAATAATCATATGCATAAAACTTCCTTGTTTTTGGTAATAAAATACATATAAATTTCATTATCTGTTGTTATAAATCATTTTCTGTTCAAAGCTATAATGCAAAATAGTTTTTTTTTATTTATACATATGATTATTGATATTATTTCTGAATAAATTTCTAACAGATAAATATTTAATAAGTATATTAACAAGTACTGTTATTAAATAAAGTAAGTGTGTTATTAATTTTTTTGAGTGAAATAGTTTCGTATGTATGTTGATTATTCCTATATGAAAGAAACATAAATGTGAACAGTTTATTTAAATATTCATATGTTACTAGAATTTTTTTTACTGTAAATGAATTTTTAATATTGTGTACTTTTTAAAAATATGCATTTTTAAAATGACAAAGGGATTATTGAATAAATTCTTAGCAAATGAAGCCCTGGTTTAGTGGAATTAAATTAATTAATTAATGGAATTAATTTAATTTAATAAATTAACTATTCATGTTTTTAAATTTTGTATTTATATTTTTTTTATCTGTTTTAAAAAGCATATGAATAGAAACTATTGAAATTTTTTGCTTATTGAATTTGCTTGCATTTTTAAATTACTTTCACTTTTGACTATTTCTTGCTAACAACAGTCATAACGTTTTACTGAATTCATTCTATTCTCGATTATATTCTTAGATTTTTATAATTAACTTGTTCCATAAGAATATGTTTGATTATTTATCTATGAAATCTTAGTTTTAAGATGTGAATGTTTTAGTTTTGTTAAATTTTTAAGCAAGAAATTTTCTCAGTCTTGTATGATTACAGAAAAAGAAAGAGAGAGGTTTACATGATAATAACAAAACCATTATAATTCATTCAAATCATAAAAAAAAAATATTTTATTTGAAAATGGATATTTCTAAATGTTTAGTATATTTAAAAGAATATAAAATAAGATGAAAGTACATGTAAATTGAATAATATTTTAAGATTTTACTTGAATTAAAATGATTTTTATGGTTAACTAGCTGGTACCTGGCACATACCTACCACAAGAAATAATCTTGGAAATATCGTTTAGAATTTGAAATAGTTATCTTATTTAATTAAGAATGATATTTATTTTCTTGTCTGCAATGAATACATTCATTGAAATCATAACACATATAAAGGAGAAGCATAAAAATTATTTTTTTTAATATTTATTATTCTATTCCACAAACAAATTCCTCTTTATATATTAGATTTGTGTATTCTTTTAGAAATGTAAAGTTTGGTGTTCTTTCAGAATGGCAATGAAAGAAACTATTTATCGTATCTCATGATTCGTTTCATATTCATTCAGTATTATCAAGTTTAATATTAGAAAATGTGATTAAAATACTTTCTTTTAAAATTGATTAAACATAAAAAATATATTTGTACCATAAAGTCTTTAGTATAATTCGAAAGATAATTTTTTGAAAACTAAGATGGTGCAAAATTATTTGAACTATAATATTTTTGGAAGTAACTGCATAAAACGCTAAAATTTTATTAAATATTTAGTTAAAATTTCAAAACTATAGGATTGATTCCCCTCAAACTTTCTTGTACACTCTCTAATAAAACTATTACCTCAGAGAATGACTTACATTGTATTTACTTACAATATGTCTAGTTTAAATTAATAAATAACCAAATTAATAAATTAATATAGACCATAAAGTCTATATTAATATTTATGTCTAGTTTAAATTTAGCATCTTTACTGAATCTATTGTATCTCTTTGGCAAGTTATTTGGTGGTTAATCCATGGCTAATAGATGTGGTAGTTAAACTGGAATTTTTTTAAATTCTTTAGATGAGTGTATTATGTCTATAACCATCCCGTAACTGCAAGTAAAAATTTATTTTATCAGAATTGGATGAGTGGTACGGCAGCACATAAGAGACATACAGACAAGCATTCATTTTTATTTATATAGATTACATATTAGATAATTTTACTATGCCTATAACCTGTAACTGCAAATAATAAGGCGTGGAAGTTTTATTGGAATAGGATGAGAGTTACGGCAATGCATAAGAGACATATAGACAAACATTAATTTTTATTTATATAAATAAGCTAGTAGTTATTTTGCAGTATTTTAATTATTCTTACTAAACTCACTAAGCAATTGAAAGGGCTGTATTTTATAAATAATGATTCATAGAATTTTTTGTTATTCATTCAAGCTGCATAAATTATGTTTAATTCCTTTTGAATTTATTGATATTACATTCTTTCACTTTTTTGTTTATTTATTTTTTAGTTGAAAATGTCTACTGTTGTTTCTGAGGTTCCAACTTCTCTGAAGAGATTGGTTCGTTTAGTGATGAGAGGCTTTTATAATGTAGAGCATGCTATTTTGATGGACATGTTGATACGTAATCCATGCATGAAAGAAGATGACTTAGTTGAATTGTTAAAGTTTGAAAGAAAACAACTACGTTCTGTCATTGCTCAGCTAAAGAATGATCGTTTTGTCAAAGTCAGGCTGCGAATGGAAACTGGATCAGATGGTAAAGCTACTCGACAAAATTATTACTACATCAACTATAAGGTGTGTTTCATTTTTTCTTTTTTTTTTTAACTATTTCAGGTTTGTTACATTTTGAACATTTTTATGATAGCCATTTTTGAGGAAATATTTTTTCTCAAAAGTGTTATGCTTTTCCACAGAATTGTCAAATCATATTAATTTAAATTCCCATCACATGATGGTCATTACTCCTGCTTAATTAACAATAAAAAAGCAAACAGTATTACAATAAAAATAAAGATATTATCATTTATTTATGTTAATGAAATTTATTGTATTCTATATTATATATCTGTAATTTGAATTATTTTGTTTTTCTGTTATCTTCTTTCATATTATAGAATCTTAATAAGAAAATAAACTTTTTTTTTTTTTTGCTTTTTAATTACAGGATTTAAAAAAAGAGTTATTATGGAATCACTTAAAAAATCCTGTGTTTCAACATGTATGTGTGTGTTACAATGAAAACCAGAAATCAGTCAAACTAACAGCTCTAGGGAGAACCCAAATTAACTAGAGAAAACATGTTCTGACAGCACTATGGAGAACACGAATTAAATGGGGAAAATTCTTTCTAATTGACAGTGCTAGGGAGAACCCATTTTCACTAGTTATTTCCAATGTTGTTCAGTTAAAACCATATGAATCTAGATTTCTTCCTAGTGAAATTTTTCAAGCAAGTGCAGTTGTTAGTTTTATTCTTGCTGGAACATTTTCTACTTTCATTTTCTTTATTTAGGATAATGAAGAAAATGATAATGCTTTTTACCCTGAAAATTGGCAAAATAAATTTCTGGGACAATTGCAGTTTTTTAAATAAAAACAAACAAATAGAATAACATTAAAGCTTTTACACATGATGAATACAACACTCTCTTATCTGAAATTCAAGATGCAAAATCAAGCAAGACTTCAATTCAGTACCGTTTTAAAACGGTTTGACATTATTGAAATCAGTAGAGTAAAAAATTTGGTTTCTTCAAATGAGCCTATAAAATATTACTTATTTACCAGTTGGAGAAATTTTTGATGCTATCAAATTTGCTTATGGAGCCTCAGGATATGAGGATAGAGATAGACTTAAAATTGGGAATTCAAGAAAATATTTTAAAATAGCTACTCTGAGAATACAATTTTTTTATTGTATGGAACATGTCAACAGAAAAAAAAAATAAAGAAAGAAAGGAAGGCTTGATATCTATAGCTATTAACCACTCAGAAATTAATAGATGCTGCCAAGTGGATTTCATATATATATTTCAGGCAGATAATGAATTTAGGCTTGTTATGGATTTACCAGAAATATTTAACAAAGTTAGTGTTATTGTGACCATTTCAGAGCAGAGGAACAAAAGAGGTTGCTCTGCAAGTACTGAATATCTTTTTGATATTGGAGCTCCTTGTATATTGCAATCTGATAATGGAAAAGTGCCTGTAAATTCTGTTAAAAAGCAATTATGTATATATTGACCAGAATTGAAGATTGTTCTTAGGAAACCTTATTGCAGCCAAACACAGGGTTTTGTTGAGAGGGTCAACCAAGACAGAAAATATGTTGACTTCATGGATAAAAAAATCGAACTACAGTGTGGTCCAATGGTCTTTGTTTTGTCCAATTCATTAAAACAGAGCTCTACATTCAGGATTTAAACAGCATACAAATCTATGTTTGGATTGAACCAAGAAATGGAATAGCAACACCTTGCCATTAGATATTATAAAAATTATCAAAGGCAAAGATGAACTTCAGAAAATTTTTGAAGACTTGAATACAGAAAATCAATAAACTAAACAAGCCCAATTCAGGGAGCATATGATTGCTACTGTGTTGACCAGCATTTTTATATTTAGAGAAGAAGCCAAAGAAACTTTTAAAAAAACAAGCCAATTGAATGCTAAAGATCTATTATATAGCACATCCAGAGTTTGATATTGGAGATAATGTTGTTGTTTCCATTCCAAATGCTGATAGAGCAAAAGCAGACTTGTGATATCTCATTGGTGCAGTGCTTGCAAAAAATAAAAACGGCCTGTACAAAATTGGCATAAAAGATGGAGTTTTGAATAAAATATATTTGAAATAAGAAATGATATTTAAATTTAATTATTTCAGTATCTATTCTATAAAAATCAACCAAAATAAGAATATAACTGATTTTTCCTTGTGCTGTCAGTTTGGATATGTTTATGTAAGTTAATTTGAGTTTTCTAATTACTGTTAGCTAAAATGTGTTTTACCCAGTTAATTTGGATTTTCACTGTAACATGTATAATTGAATGTGTGTTTGTTTCAACCTTAGTTAGGTCCACATCTCTTAACAAATTCAAATGAAGTTCCGCACGTTAAACGCTTAGCACTTAAAAAAATTAGCTAAACTGTTAAAAAGGATCTGTTCTCCTTTAAAAGTGGTGAAAAGAAAGCTTAAAAACATTAAGCTTCTCAGCTATAATTTTTGAACAAATCACGACACAAACATTATTTTCACACAATGTTAAACTTTAAAAAATTAACTTTAAAATATCATGTAATTTAAATATTATAGATTACATGATACTTAAATTGCATGTTATAATTTATGATTACATCATGTAATTACTTTAAATTTTCATCAATTTTGAATTTGTTTATCAAGATTAATTTAAACATAATTTATTCAATTTCCGTTTTTTGTATGGCCATAATTGTTCAATGTGCAAATATATGTTTTCCTTTTTTATACAAAACAAATAAATAGGATTGAAAATAGTGGTTGAAATAGTTAAAATATTAATTTGATTGCAATATGCTCATAAAAGCTAATTTTTCCCCATGCACATGCAACGTAATTGCACAAGTTAAATTTTATTTTTATTTTGCATGGAATACTTTTTTTATATATTCGTTGAAAATAGAAATTTAATTTATAGTTTAAAACATTAGTAACATTGAAAAAAAATAATTTTTTGAACTTTGACTCATTCAAAAAAAGTCATATTTGTGAGATAATATTTTTGAAAATTATTATAATAAAAAAACACTTAAATTTTGCTTAATTTTCAGTTAATTAAAATTCTAATTCAAAATTTTAAAAAATAGTTCCAAGGTGCATATTCCTGTCTAATTATACATGTGCCAAATTGGTGGCTGTAAATTAAATGGTCTGTTTTGTAGAGTGCCTCACACAAACACATGCATTCTGCTTTATTATTAGTATAGATTTCTTTGCTATTAGTGATTGAAGAATAAGTGGAGGGAGGGTGTTATATTTAAGAATCCTGCCAATGTCATATAGTTTATTTGTGATTTTAATTTCTAGCTTATGTTTGTTGCTGCTATCTACTGATGTTTATTAATGGTTTCTTTTTATTATTTTATATTTATGGCATTTCAAATACATAAATCATGCCAATGGTTGGCTTTTCAGATTTTTGTGAATGTTGTGAAGTACAAACTTGACCACATGCGCCGAAAGATTGAAACTGAAGAACGAGATTCAACAAGTAGAGCATCCTTTAAATGCACTCATTGTGAAAAAACTTTTACTGATTTAGAAGCTGATCAATTGATTGACTTTATGACTGGGGAATTCCGTTGTAGCTTTTGTGAACAGCCTATTATTGAAGATGAGAGTGCTCTTCCTAAAACTGATTCACGATTAATGTTGGCAAGATTTAATGAGCAAATTGAGCCTCTATATAATCTCCTGCGAGATGTTGATGATGTCAAACTGGCTCCAGAAATATTAGAACCAGAACCTACAGATCTTTCACAGATTAAGAAGTATAGCTTTGTTTTTTTTATAACTTATTTTCTTTTTTCTTTACTTCACTTTTTGAAATATTAATTAAATAATAATATTATACTCTTTCCTTTATTTAAATATATTTATTTAAATGCTGCATGATTATATTATTTAATAATTGCATCAAATTTACAAGTTATTTATTTTTTCTATGAAGTCACCCTTAATTTAAAAAAGGTTAAAAATAAATTCTGTGTGATGTGTTTCTTCACTCATATCATGCCATTTTAGTTTCGCTCTAATTATTTTAACTGTAGAGTTATGGAATATTAATATTATATATAATAAAAATTGTCTGTAACTTTCTGTTAGCATAATAGCAACCCAAATTCACATCAGTTGCCTGAATTATCTCAACAATAAGGTAGAAAATGTGTTTATTTTTAATTTTTGTTGAATGGTGTGGTAAGTTGCTGATTTTGGTATATATGTTAACAGCTGGCTGTGATTAAAAAATACAATTTCTTACCCATATTTATGCATGGTGGCATATACCCATATTTATGCATGTGTATTGTTTTTGAGCTAATAACATTAATATTTGGGTATTTTTTAAGCTCTTTTGGTAATCAATATGAGAAAGAATATTAATTATATTCATTCATTCCTTCATAGAGCATTTAAGGGAAAAAATATGTTATTGTATTTCTTATATAAATTTGCCTCTTGGAATACTTCAGTTCTTGGTAGAATTAAAATAATCAGTTTGTAATCATCAATAATCAAAATAAAGGTTTTGCATATTGCACAAAAACATTTATTTTATCAGAATAAACTATTTTTAATTGATATTATTAAAAATGAATAGTAAAATTCAATTTAATTTATTTAATTTCAATGTGTGTATTCATATTTTTATACTCTAT
>JAPMOQ010028548.1:1882632-1997217 GCA_026543055.1 Argiope trifasciata | reverse complement strand
ATATTAAAATTATTATATTTTAAAATTTATTAATATTTTTTATTGCTTGAAATGTGATTTTTTTAAATGCCAATTTAAATAAAAATAAATAAAAATATATATATATATATATATATATATATATATATATTACATATAATTGCCTTTTGTTGGAATGGGCATTTAAAAAAATGGCATTTCAAGCAATGAAAACTATTAATAAATTTTAAAATATAATAAGTTGAATAGATCTCATTTTTTTATCAATTCTAATTAATTTGGGAGTATCAATTTTAAATATAGATTTTATAAATAACAGTATAACCTATTTAATTTTAATGTTCCTAGAAATATAAATTTAAAAAATATTAAATATCCCTGTAAAAAACAATAAATTAAAAAGAGTATTTGAAAGTATATCAAAGCTTCAAACAAAAATAAAATGAAAAATGAAAAATATCTATTTCATTGCCAGTTAATGTGCAAAATGTTTCCTTTCAAATCAAAATTATTGCATCTATTTGTCTTTTGTCTTATTTTTATTTAATTGAGTCAAAATAATATATATTCAGGCTCTATTTCAAATCAGTTGTTTTCAATGGAATATTTCATTTTAATAATGGATATGAAATCATTTTCACTGTTCTATCAAAACTTTTGGATTGTTGAAAACTTAGGAATTAAAATTTTGGTATCTGCATAGTTTACTTATGAAATCAAAAAGCAAATTCTCTAGGAAGCAATGTGTAGTCAAAAGGTACATTACCTAATTATGCTTTTTAATAATATTTTTTATATTTTTGGACTCAATGTATAAAAAAAAGTTCTTTCATTTAACAAACAAATATGTTGTAACATAAGAATAATTATAATAGAACATAAAATCCTGCATAAGTAATTATTTAAGTTATATATAATCAGTATTTGCAGTAAACTACTAATTATGTATAACTTTATATATCAAAGGTTTTACTAGGTTGCCAAAGGTAGCTAACTTAGTGATAAAATGAGTTTCCTAACACTCATCTTTCTTTGCTGTAGCTATTATAATGGAATAGGATTTTTAAAAGAATTTTGTATTATTTTATGCATCTTACATATAATATACCAGATTATTTGTATTTATAAATTATCTTACTGCGATTCATTTATAAATAATTATTCTTTTCATTTATAGAGATGCTAGTACAAATAAAGTTACACGACCTAATAATGCTAATAATGAAAATATGAACCATACTACTTGGAGTGGTGATGCTACAAGAAACAAAAACTATGATTATGGTAATTCTCAGGGTATCACTGTGAATTTTGGAACAGATGATTCATCAAATATGGCAGCACTGCAGGAAAAGAAAGAACAACCTATTTGGATGGTTGAAAGTACTGTAAAGAAAGATCCAAAAGAGGTAAATTGTTACATACTAGAAACCTGAAAGAAAAAAAGAAAAATGAGGGGAATTTTTTTAATTTGCAAAACTTATAAGCTTAGCTATAAAAACTGTGGATATTCTAAATGCTCATAGTAATTCACCAAAATTTTGCAATTTTTTCATTATCTTATTGTGATATAATTTTTTTTTTCTTTAAAAGCAGAAAATGTTCTTAATTTTTCTTTGTATTATAGTCTTTCATTTAGGTTACTGAGTCACTGCTCTAAAATGTGAGATTTTGATTTTAAGAGGCATTTAGAATTAAATTTTTAATTTTTAGAAATTTTACAGATAATTAGTGAAGCACTTGCAAATAAATATCAGATGTATTACTTGGCATTTGTATAAATACATGCATCTTTACCTGTTGCTTGGTGAAAATTAGAAGTTTTAAAACTTTAAAATGAATTTAAAATTATCTACTTATTCCTAAATTTCAACGTTAGTTTGCAAATTAGTTGAATTTAAATTTGGTTGATAGGTTGTCATGTTGATAAGTTCTGATGATAGTAATTTTTTCAGATATCATGAGCATCATTTCTTAAAAAATCTGTTGAGATTGTTAAATATGCAAAAGTTTATAAGTATAAATAATAGATTATTATATATAAACTTTTATATATTCTAGTTCTGAAATGTTTTTATCTTAAAACAGTGAGTTAGTTGCAGAATACATAGCTGATGCTTATATTTACATTTTATGATTTTATTTTCAAAATACACCTATTACAATTCTTAATTAGAATGTAAAAAAGTATTTATATTATTTATATTATATTAAATTAAAAAATACTTATATTAAATTCAAAATATTTTCTATTAAAATGTGTTACTGTCTATAATAGTTTTTAAAGAAAGTAAACAATGAAAAGTTAAGTAGCATTTTTAACTTAGCATTAACTAAACATTTTGTGGTTAAAATTATCCCTAAAAAGCTACTTTTATACTAAATCTCATAAATTTTTCATATATTATTAAAAGTTTTTTAAATATGTGTGAAATGATCCTGACAGTTGATTATGTCTGATTGATATTATATCTGAACTCTATTATTATATTATGTGTTATTTTGATATTTTATGTTTATAAACATGACTGTAAATATCCCAACTTTTCATTTAATTTTAAACTCTTACTTGCTGTTCTTTTCATTTTCAATGAATAGGTTTATTATTATTATTATTTCTTAGAGATAATTTACTGGTAATTATTCTATATATTTGTTTGAGAAAGGGTTTGTTATGAAATTGTAAGATTTGTCATGAAGTATTGGAACAATGATGAACTTGTCTGGACTCATAATTTAGCAATAAACCTTCATTTTAAATTTTAGACATCTAATTTTGCATGGGGCCAAGAAAAAGTACCCAGTGCTATGCCTGAAATTACTACTACTATATCGAAACAAGATGATATTATGGAAGCTCTTTTGGCCCATGAAAGGAAGAGTGGTTCCGATGGCAAGCTAGTTATTCCAGGGCACAATAGTAATGAGGAAAGTAGCAGTGAATCAGAAGAAAATTCAAGACCTGCACAGCAGTCCTTTATGGAACCTGGTAAGTGGTCGGATAGAATACCTTATTTTTAATTATTTATGTAAATTATATCCATTTGTGTTCTGACTGGCACTTCAAATGGACCCCTTCCTGTTATTTGTCTATCTTCTCAATCATAAGGATATTTCCAATTTTGATTCTAAGCTAATGTTTTATAATTGTAAAAAATTTCATTTTATAATGTCCTAGGTTGAACATTCAGAATACTTTTTTTGGACTGTCATGAAAATTAGTCATTGAAAAAGAAAATGCAAATTTTATCATATGAAGTGATTGTTTAAATTGTTCTTAGTTTAATTATTATTATAAAATGTAATTTTGACACTCCAAAACTACTAAATTAATTAAATTATGATCATTACCTTAATTAAAGAATGATTATTTTTATTATCGAATATGAAATACAATATTTTTTTTTGATGTGGCAACAGACAAATCCATTGTATTTCAATTTTTAGTTTTATGTTTTTAAAATAAGTATTTATTTTTTCTTATTAATTTTTAAAGTATATGGTACACAATTTTAATATTGATTTTCCAAAAAGTACTCTCGTTAAAGAAAGAACTTAAAAAAAATTCTATAATTTCCTTTTGATACTAAATCTAATAATTGAAATTTCTGTTAAACACTTTCAAGCATGGTGTAAATTTCATTTAAAAAAAAGTTTTTTTTAGTTTACAACTATTGAAAAAAAAAATTATAATTACTTTCCAAAAGATAGTTTTGACTTTTTGTTTTCTTTGTGAATTTAAAACAAATAAGAATTTACTAAAACATCTTATAGTTCTGATTAAGATATCATTTATTTATTTACCATAGAATATCATTATACTTACTTCCCTCAACTGAAGTTTGCCATTTCAAATTTATTGTATATTATAGCATTTATGATTCTATAGAAATGCATTAGTACTTATAAATGATGAATTCATTTAGAAAATGATAAGACTTTTTTTTAATGTAATTCTGATAAAATGAAATTTTAGTTTTAGAAAGTTTTTCCTGATAGATTACTCTTTTATATTAATGCAGCAATTATTCTACTTTTTATGTATTCTAAATTGAAAATTTTATATTTTTAATTAAATTTATATGTTTAACGTTTATTTCTGTGATCATAGTTATTTTTTTTAAATGTCTGTTATTATATATTAAAATTAAATATAAAGTAAATTCATTAGTATAGAAAAGTGTAATTTATATTAAAATTATTATCATGTTGTAAAAACTTATCTCTAATGTAATTTGGTTATTGATTTTTTTCATAGATGGCATTGTATCTTCAAAACAAAAGGAGTGGTGACATAATAGATGTTGTTATTTATTTATAGGTTTTATGGATATGAGAGTTTCAGATTAAACATGCACACAATCCGCTCTCATTTTTTATCAGTATGATACCAATTTTCATATTCTCAATACAGTTGTTTTTATACACAGATATTGAGATATTTTTATCAAAAACTGTAAAATAATAATTTTTTTGAGCAATTTTTAAGCATTACAAATGAGAAATTTAGTTTTGCTCAGTTTGAAAGGTTTGATGAGACACTTTGTATATATTTACTTTTTGAGACAAATCAAATTCACTGATTTCCTCCTAAGTTTTATGTTGTTTTTAAAATACAATGTAACCTTCAAGACAACCTTTTTTTTATAAATTTCAAATAATAATAATAACATTATGAGAATTTTAATGTAATTTTCAGCATGTTAATTGAGATTATTTTTTTAATGCAGCCAGGACTTTTAGTAAATTTCTATAATAATAATAAATAAATGTTTACCAATAATTATCTTTTTTTAAAAAAAAATAAAATTTCTATATAAAACAAGCAATAATAAATGGCAAAAATTTCTGTATAGATATTTCTTATGAAAATTTAACTTGAATTGGTGAATTTAATTTTTCTTTGGGAGAAAAAAAAATCACATAATCAAAATTAAGTTGCTTTTAAAATAGAACCTATTATTTATTTTGATATTTAAAAAAGTTAACTGTACAAGAAAAAAAAATTAACACATTTATATCACTAATAAGTACATTTAAAATAAATATTTATCCCTCTCTTTGTGTGTGTGTGTGCGTGCGTGTGTGCGTATGTGTATAAAATATATATATCAAATAAAAATTCTTCATATAAAACCTGCAATTTTACAGATTTTTATTTTCTACTGTTCAGCGTCACCTAACTGTTGGTTCTTCAGAAATAAACAAGTTTGATATGATAAAGAGTATGATTGTATTGATATAGCTTAAACCTGGTGAATTTTAATTTATTCCCAACAGTTATAACCTGTAAGCTTTTAGTACTTAATAAATGGATATGTCATTAGATTAATAGTGGGATGTCTTGAGTTGATAATGTCAGGCATAATTTTTAAAAACATAAATTTTTTCCTCTGTAGCATTTTAAATACAGTTCATTTAAAAGGTATATTTATTATCAAATAAATATATTATAATTATATTATGAGATATGAAGCCAGCAGTGTTGGATTATAATTATTTACTTTAATTTTGCCCCTTTATAGAAGTTGTTGAAATGGAAAGTGATGAAGATGATGCTGTGATGGTGAAAGTTGGTGATCACAAATATGCCTTGAATGAAGTGACAGAACAGTTGGTTTCTAAAATGACTCCTGAAGAAAAAGAAGCCTATATTAGACTTACACAAGAACTATATGCCAGGATATATGAATAAATTGGAAAAGAAAAAAATGAAATTTTTGTGTATGTTACAAAATGTTATCTGCCTTGTATTATGTGAATAAATTTTATTTTATTTTACATATCGTGATATTTGGAGAAATTCATTCATTTCAGACATTTTATCACTTTTTTATGAACCCAAATGAAAGGCTTGGCTTTTTATATTTTCATTTCTCTAGAAAATAATAATGTGATATGCCACATCAATTATTGATCACTAAGCTTTAAAAGTTTTTCGTTATATGTATAGAAATTTAAGTAATATCTATCAAATGAGACAAGATTTTTGTTGTAATAATACCATTATGATAGGTATATTTTCTTGATAAATACTACTCGTTCATAAATTAACATTTGTTAAAACACTAGGAATCATCAGTTTCAAAGAACTATTTAAAAATCAGATTTATATTTTGAATAAAATGGATTCCGTAGTTATGAGTAATATATTAAAAGGTAGTACTTCTGAAGTTGAGATGCATAGAATAAATATCATAAGTACATCTATATCTATACTAATATATAAATGTGAAAGTTTGGATGGATGGATGTTTGTTACTCAATCACACCAGAATAATGGAACGCATTTGGATGAAATTTAGCACAAAGATAGATTATGGTCAGGAACAGAACATGGGTTATTTTTTATTCCGGTTAAATGAATGGTTAATTTTTTATTAATTACAAACGAACTTTCGCATCAAAAAGCTGAGACCAAATATAAGCAAAGCTCCAGTCCAACCCCCCCCCCCCCCCAAAACAGAGTTGCAGTTAGGCTTAGCAGAATTTCAACTGATTATTTCAACGATTCTATTTATTTTCTTTGTGTTTAACGTATTTAAAATCAAATGCTGTTAATGAATCGTTCTTTTGGAGTACTTTTAAATAAAAAGAAAGCAGAATAAAGGATATAAAAAAAATTCTAATCTGCATTGCGTTTTCTCAACTGGCGCAGGAAAATCAGACACGTGCGTTAAGTCAACAGGCGTTGAAAGTTCATGCATGACTTTTGACAACCGTTTTCATTCAAATGAAACGTTTAAAAATTATATGTAAAATACTGTTGTAGCTATCTCAATCAATAAATAAAATGGTTTTGACTGGACTTGATTTGCTCTTTTGTTTTATTTTGAGTATACAATGTAAATTGTTTTACGTTAATTGTGTTTTTGTTATTAAATTGCATTTATGTTATAGATTTTTTGTATATACTTATACCTTTAAAGGCGTCATATTTAGGTTATATTTAATTTCTTTATTTATCATTATTTGATAGTTTTTCGTACATATACATCAAAATTTCTATGCGAACAGAGTTGCTGGTAATAGCTAGTTATTTATATTCAGCATAGTTTTGAAATGTAAGCAAAAAAAAGTTTAAAAGTTTTTATGCATGAAAGAATTTTAACTCTAGTAAAAATCATGATATATTTTTTTTGTCAAATATTTCAAATATAGAATAATAATGATATTCATAAACTTTAGCAGCTTTATAGATTGTATTAAAGTTTTTTATTAAATTAATTTTTTTTTTCCTTCTATTTTATTTTTTCTTATTTAAATAATGTTGATAAAAAATTTCAGTGATATTTTTTTATTGTAATTCTGTCCAAACAAAAGAAAGTTCTCCACATGTAAATAAGGCATTTGAATATAAGATATTTAATAATGCACCAAAAAAAATTATTTAATGTCAATTATATGAATTTTTCAGATCATGAAAGATAAGCTGATATTAATTTTGAATATATGCTTTCAATTAATATTGAAAAATTATTACTTTAATTTAGAAACTTAATTAGAATATAAATATTTCATTGAATACAAAATTATTGCATTTGGAATCTTATGAATAAATATAATTACATGCAGATAAATTTATAGCTTGAAATCTCTACTGAAAGTATTAAGTAAGAACTAGCTATAATTCTTCATCCCTTATTATAGAATTACCTGCTAATTTAATTAATGACCATTTTATAATTGTCTCAGTGAAATGCCTGTATGTTTAGCTTTTAAAAAATTATCCGTAACATCTATTTAATTGAATTCCTTTTAAAAGAGCTCTAAATAAATACTCAACATTTATAGAAATCTTATGATAGATCATATCTTTCAGTCCTAAAGCTTCCCAATTATCCTATATGACAACAAGTAACAATCATAATGTTCTCAGGGATATACAAATGCAACTAAACCAATATATATATAAGTGTGTGTGTGGGTTCGTATGCTAAAAGATAGATAAATCTTGCTAATTATGAAAATTAAAGATTTACACTTTCCATTTGAGATTTCAAAACATTTTTCTTTTTAATCTAGAAAAATTTCTATTATTTTCTATCGATTTCCCTATACAAATTTTAACTACAATCCTTTCAGAAATGTATGGCTACTTTTTTAGTGTTGTAATAACATATCAATTGTTCAAATATTATTTGCTAAGATTTTTACTCAAATAAAACCAACTATCCCATGCACTGATCTGGTAACTACATAGCTTATTTAAATACAGAAATGTAGATTTATTTCATAACTGTTATTTTTCAAAATATTTATAATTTTAAATTAACTATCATATAAAACTATAATGTACTTAATTCTATTAACTATATATACTTAAACTTGATTATTTGTTATAATCAGCTTTTCTATCCCCTATTTCTTTACTGGTTTCAATATTTATGATATATTGCTTTATCAAAAGGGAAAACTCCTCCAAATTTATTAACATCTACATTATGTTTTTTAAATTAACCATAAAAATAAATATACGAATAAAATTTTCTCTTTATGGAAATAACATACTTATTATTAGTCATAGAAATTCCTATGGAGCACATAATTTGTTTACTTTGAATTTATTTTGTTAATCTTATTTCTTATGGTATCTATAAAAAATTTTACACATTTCACATGAAAGGAGGAACTTGTACAAAATTTAGAAAAGTTACAGATGCTTTTATATAGCCTGTAAATAATCTTTTACAAATCCTTTTATATTAGTAAAGGTGTAATTCAATTATTTATACAAAATAAAGAATATAAATTGTTTTAATTTGAGCAGAAATACTTTATAATTAGAATACTTTTTGGATACTTTATAATTAGAAAATTCAGAAACAAACATTGCAATGCCTACCTAACCAGCAAAGAAATTACCCTATACACCTAAATAGGATTATTACATGCCAAATTTCAAACAAAATTTATCTCACTACCTTAGATTTTCATAAAATTCGACATATATGTATTAATTATTTAGATTTCAAAGAATATCAAATTTATACAGATATGTTAATACATTTTTGAATTACAGCTGTATAAATTTTCAAAAATTTATCCAAAAATAGTGAATGGAATCTTTTAAAACTGTTTTAGGAATTCTCCCAATTGAGTTGGTAGTGTCTTTTATATTTTTCTCATTTTCCTTAAGGCATACATAATATAGGCACATGTATACAATGTTTTAGTCAATACTAAATTTTTCATAACATATATTTAAAATATTATTTTATGAATCTTTAGTAATATTGCAAAATATAAACTATGCATGATGTTTGATTGTTAAAATAATATAAAAGTAATTTTTTTTTTCATTTCATTAAACAAAGGCTAATATTTACTGTTCCATAAAATTAAATATGAGTGCTTACAGTAAGAAGAAATAATACAGTAATAAATCTAGAGCTATTAAATAAGGCAGATTGCAATGTGATAGTAATCTTTATCAGTACATATTTTCACAAACTTAAGTTTAAAATGTTTGCACTTTTCATTTTTTTTTTTTTTTTTTTTTTTACTTTTATGAAAAATAATAAAATATTACAATTCCAACAATAAAAAATTGTTATCATAAATAAACATAGTAAAAACTGTATCATGAATAAATATTGTCTATAAAAAATAATCATATAATACTAGTACAACAGTATTGCTGATAACAAAAATTTCCAAAAAAGGTATATTTTCCATATAAATATGCTGCCCATTAAAAACTTTATCAGTTTCTTTCTTAAAGACGATTTTAAGTCAAGAAAGTCATACCTTTGGACTAAAATTCATAGAACACAGAAAAGTGGGACTGTAAGAAATTAAAAAGTGGAAATATAAGATTAGTAAGGAAAATATAGGATAAACTTTATCTACTGAACCCATAAGGAAAAAGCTGAATTTGTAAAGTATTCTTTTGATTAAGAACTAGTTATTCAAGGACAATAATACCATTATGGATTTATCCCTGAAACAATATCAAAATTAAAGAAAGTCTTAAAATGTTCTGAAAAATTGAAATTAGAAGTCACAGTTAATTAGGAAGAAAACTAAAGATCAAGATACATTTTACAGAAAAATGAGCATGATGAAGTAAAGGTTATTATCCTTCATCCAATCTCATATTGATGAAATAATATGTCATATGTATTGGACAAAAGTGTATTCAACGACTCCCACTGGAAGAAGTTACAGTATGTTCGAAAATGAGGTACATTGAAACACTGGCCTTTACAAATATTAAATACATTCTACCTAAATAAAAGGTTAGACTTTAGATTAATTACTAAAATCATTCTCCAAATTTGCATTTATATTTGTTTCCATAGAAGCATTAAAGTTAGTAATCTTATTAAATATTGCTAAATATAAATAATCAATAAATAACCAAGCTATGGATTTTAATTAAATTTATCACAACTTTATATTTTAACAAGTTTCCAACACTACTACTATTCATGGAATTAATTTATAAGTATGTATCTTTTTAAAAAAATATTAATTTTGATATAAAAATTTTGCACATTACTCTATTTGATATTCTATACACAAGAAATAAAAAAGGACACTTTTCCCATTTCTATAATAGAATCTATCTATAAAAATTATTTTCATTATTTTAAATACTTTCCAAATTGATTAATTTGCGCAAACATATCCCCACGCCAAAATCACCCACTATCCAAGAAAGTTTGACAAAATGGGTTAGTAAGTTACAAAACTAAAAGCATATTTCAAATTTATTTAGATTAGAATATTAAATGAGATTCGGACATGTTTCAAATTTCTTCATACTCAATCAATACTGAAATAATGTTAAACAGAATAATGTAATAATTTTAATCATTTATATTATTTTAAGAATTATTAAAAATTTTAGTACAGAGAAGTAGGTATGGATAAACAATTTGAACCTTCAACTTCAACTATAAATACAATTTGAGCGTTTAATAATCCCAAGAATACATTCTCCATTTACATAATGCAATTTATTCTACAAGAATCATATATTCTGACAATAAATGAAGATAAGTTACGGTTTACAATGGTTTTGCTTCTACTATTTTAAACCAATGGCCACAACCACATCGTTTCGGTTCGCCTTTATGGACCCACATCCAATTGATTGCAGTGGAATCTTCTTCACAAATACATCCAATAATTCTTTTATCTTCGAAGGATGGAATCAAATTAGGGTTGTCTTTAGTACCAGCGCCCCTCTTGAAAACTTTCATACCAAAAGGATCATCATTCCCGGCTGCTCTCGCCAAGAGTTCTTTCCGTTCCAAGCCAGTTGCGTGTTCGATGTAATTAGGCAATTTCTGCTCAGATTTGTGCCTAAATGCAACAGATGTAGCTTGAAATAAGCGCAGAGACATTTTCATATTATGGCATAAAAGAGCCATCGTAAAAAATTATAATTTTGAAACTGGAATAACAATGTTTATACACTCCGCACAGCATAGAGGTCACACAGTTTTCGAGCAATATCAGATTTTCAGGGATTCGGATTTATTGCGTTTCTGCGCATGCGCGGAAATTAATGCTGCAATTCTCCAATGTTAGAATAAATAATTCATAATTATAAAAACGCAACAAACGACTATTTATCTTTTTCAATCGCTTTATTAATTGAATGAACTTTATTATAAAGTTATAGATCTATTTAAAATTTATGATGTAGGATATTTTAAAAACTGCCATCCAAACTGCCACATGCGCAGTAGTACATTTCTTATTGTGCATTTCCATTGCAGAATCGGACAATGTTGCCAAAAATCAAATAATAAAACACAGGTCATTTTGGCAATACATTCATTTTTTATATTTTAACACTAAATTCCTGAAAAAATTTTATATTTAGGAATTATTAACTTCGTCTGTAATAATAAGAAAAAGGCTAATTTCCAATTTGGAATTCAGAAAATTCTAAATGAACCTTTTGCCTACAATTCTAGGATTTGTTAGAATATTCTTACTATTTCAAACTAATTTCATGAAAATAAAACGAAGGCTTTAATATCGAAATCCGGAGGACGCTTGAACCCTCCATCAGAAGTTCAAAGGAGAGAAGTATTAGAAGAGATAGGGGGGAAGTAGCTCTGGAGAAGGGGTTTCATTCCGCCAGTGATGGAAAAGGGGAATATTAGTGTGAAGTATGGACGACTGGCGGTTATCACGTAATGGATCTATAATAAAGGCAGTCCTCATTTATGCACACGACTTGCACGATCGATCTTAATAAAATGATAATAGAGTATCATAATTTATTTGACTTTGTTCACAATTACGTTTTATGAATCTAATTTTTTACTAGAAATGAGTGTGGCTGAGAACAGTGAGAGGTTGAAAAAGCTGAATTTTCCACCACCGCATTGAATTTATAATTAATTAAAAGAAACTAATATGTTATCCCGGGATTAAATTTTACAGCCTATTGGTTTGTGAAATAAAATTTAATGTTTTCACTGAGCAATACGATGAACTTACAAGTTGCATTTAAATTCTAAATGGATGTTAAAATGATGCTTTATTTCAATCTAAATTTGGTACTGTTTTAATTTTATTTCTTGCAGTTTGACTGTATTCTGTGGAAATATTTTAATGCATAGAGGTAATTTTTTTAATCAGTTGAAATTTTTAAAATGTAGTCAAGTATATTCTATTTTTAAAAAAATTTAATTAAGTAAAAATTAGTGTTATAGAACATTTAAAACATTTTTTATAATTGCAAGCATTTTGTTATTTGCTAGCATTTGTATTAACTATAAAGCATTTATATTTTTGTGGTTTAAAAATTGCAATAATGAAATCTATAGCCCCTTTCTTACAGTTTTGTCTATTCTTTTTTTATTTGCTTTGTTGAAAAACTATATTATAAAACCAGAGCTGGTTTAAATTGTTATTTTATTAATGTTAATAATGTGCATGATAAACACTTGAAATTTGTTTTAAAATTGAATAATGCATATTTGTAAAAATATGTGATGTAAAGAAATATATATTATATGACATGAAAGTATGATAACTAAAACTCTTCAAAGGACTGGAGTCTACAGTCTGTCTTATTACTTATATTAATGCCAATGATGAAGGGGGTTACTTGAGAGTGCCTAGGCTTGGGGGCCTTTAATCTCTCTTTCAGCTGAAATAAATGATGAATAACAAACAAGATTATATTGAGCATGAGCATAAATGACATTCACTTTGCATTAAAAACATTACAAGATATTAGACAGCATCTAATAAGTAATTAAAAAAATGGGTACGATTTAATTTACAGTATTAATTAATTACATTTGTCAAGGTAGGTTCATTGGCTATCAACGGAAAGGGTAATCACGTCGTCAAGTGGGGAAGCAGGGTAAAAGTGAAGGAAGTTATTTGCCCTTCGTAGAGGGTCTCAGCTAAGATCATTAATTTCTCCAAAACATTGTCTTTTTGCTTCATTGTCACAAGTATACCGGGGATGCCGTTAATTATTGAAAAAAATGTTATTTAATTCGGAGGCTAGCTCAAATACATCGTTAATATATCCTCCGTTAGGGATCGCTGGATTGAGGATTGATCTCTCCCAAATTTTCTCGCATAATCTGTAATAAAATTGTTACCTCTGAGAATGACTTGCATGACATTTGAGTTCAATGGCTATACAATATTAACCTTTCACTTGGATTTAGCATTTCTGCTAAACCTATTGTGTCTTCTCTGCGAGCTATTTGAAGATTTATCCTTGGTAAATAGATGCGGTTGAGATCCGAATTTTTATTTTTATTTTAGATAACTGTACCATTCTTATAACCATCCCGTAGATGTAAGCAATAAGCTGACCAAATTTCATTGCAATCGAATGAACGGTTTAGGAAGGCATAAGAGACATACAGACAAACATTTATTTTTATTGATAGATAGGTTTATCACTCAAATTAGCACTCATTAGATGCTTTATATCATACATCTGTTAACAAAATGACCTAAATGAACTAACCTAGTTTTTACATAGGTCCTCTATCCTTTGAATCAAACTTTCAAAAAAATATCTTGATACGACCAAAATTTTAAACAAAACTTTTTGAGCTCCATTCAACTAAGAAAATTCTATATATTTTTAATATTGCTCTCCTACAAAAACTTCTTTCTTCTAAATAAAATTCTAAAAAATTAACCACTTCATTGACCATCTTAAGTGCGCGAAAAATCATCAAAACATCGAATTTTTTTGGCTCATATGATAAATTGAGTCATTCTAAATGCGCCTGCAAAAGTTTAGAGCCGTAGCTTTAGTTTGTACTAGCCGCCTTTGGCTGCCAGCTGGTTCGCCTTGAGTAAAGCATTATAAAATGTTCAATTAAATACTTACGTATGTTGCTCTCTTTATAACTTATCAGCTAAATATATTTAAACTTCAAATTCCGATAATCACGTAACTCGTATTATTATAGAAGCCTTACGATTACTTGTTCATTGTACTATATATCTCTCTGATTTGCAATCAGCTGTTGTGGTACTATGTGGAAAATATCGCATCTAATATTTATTCCACAACATTACGCTACCATATCAACGCGTGCTGAACATCGCATTTTCTTCGGGTTAATTTGCAATAAGAGTATATTTAATAATTCCATTTGAGATTTTGCCAAAGTAACGTCGAAGCACTGGTACACTGTTAAAGTGCTCTTGCAGTTAAATTCTTTCATTTTATGAGAAATTAATTGTTGGAAAATACAGTTACATTATTTTTTTAAAAATTCGTTAAAAATAATAACTTAATTTATAGCTAAAAACATTGTTATCAATGAAAAAAAAAGTCATTTTTAAGAGGATTTAAAAAACAGTTTTGTGCTGGAATATTTTTGGAAATTATCACAGAAAAATTCCAAATGTTAGCTTAATTTTTAAATAAAGTTTCAAAAATCTCCTTCAAAGTGTACTTTTTTATGCTCCAAAGTAAATATGTACACACCAAGGGCGGTAGCTCCAGATCATATGGTCTGGTATTTGCTGTCTTATCGTCAGGAGAAAAACCCTAGTAACCCTAAAAGTAGGAGAAGCATCTAGGGGCTGGAAAAAAATTCGGCTCCGAGGGAAAAAGAGGGGAAATTTCGAGCTAAGAAAATTTTCCGTATATTATTTTATTACGCCTATCCTCAATGGTAGAAATGATTCTGTTCGCATTTTGGGAGTTGAAATATTGTTTTGAACGCATTTCAGATTCATTTATTAATAAATGCAACTATAGCGTGCATATAAAAAGTATCTTTCAATCATTTACGAATGTAATTATTTTATGAAATGATGTTTAATATGGTTGTAAGAATTTTAAGCTGTGTAGGATACAAACATTTTGAATCTTGTACAGCTAATCATACTTTCCTGTTTGTATACCTGTTTATGTCATTTAAAAAGCTATGGGATTAGATGTTAGCTCTAGATATTTTTGTTAAGAAAATAAAATTTAACCCTCCATATCATATTTTTTTTTTAGATAATCAAGCATGTAATTACATTTAGAAAGTCTTACTTTATTTACCTGAAATATTTTGCCTATATATTTTTACAAAGTTTACACATGTTGATAATAAAATCTAATACACAACTATTTATATATATTTTTTAAAAAGCATTTCATTGGCGATTGATGTAAAGATGCACAAAAGATTATCCTCTGTTGTGTAAATAAATTGCATATCAAACTGGAGGTTAAATGAATGTCTTGTATTCAGCTAGATAAAAATCTTGTATTTGATTTCTTAATATTTTAAAATTTATTTTTACTTATAAAATATTATGAAAGTTATTCCAGATTTTTATTTTTGCTGAAGCTTAATACTAAGGCTTTTTATTACAGGATTTCTCCATGTAAAATTTTTAAAGAAAATGAATGCTTTATATTCAATGGGATTGTATGTTTAAAACTATGGATCTTTTTATTCTGTACTGATTATGACTTCATAATATGCTGAAAAGAAGAGCTCTGCCAATATTTTCATGTATTTTGAAAGAAAAAAAATTATATTACACCTTGTATATTTCCTTATATCTGAAAATTTTTGAGATAAATCTTCATTTTTTAAAGCATTATATTTCATGATTATTAAAAGATTTTCATCATATCGTGCAATGAAAACTTATTTTTGTGTGTAATGAAATAATGCTCTACTATTAAAATTTGATTTCATATATTTTTGTATGTGAACAATTTAATTCAAAAACCAGAAACCCTTTTGCTATGAAATTGTATTTTAAAAAAGGTCAGTTAAATATCTCTAATATAGAACCTAGGTGAAATGAATATGGACAATTCTTCTGTTTTTCAATTTTTATTATTGTATTAAACTGACTGTATTATATACATACATACCATCTCAATTCGAAATTTTTTCAGAGGTTCACTATTTTATTTCAGAAACATATATATACAAGTAAGATAAGGGGGAAATGTGAAACTATTATATAGTATCACTTTCAATCAAATAATCAAACTTCTGGTTTGAGTAAATTAGTCAAAAATGCTGCAATTCTTTAAAATAAGCATCTTTATATCACATAAATTTCCTAAATTATTTTAGATATTTACAGTGACTTAATTTTAGTATTTAGAAAGAGAATTACACTAGCCCTTCATTTCCACGCCGACTCACTATGAGAGTGGATCAGTCCACTTCTTTAGCAGGCATTAGTACAAATATATAGAAATAAACTAACAAAAAATAAACTTCAGATAATAAGCTTTTAAAAAGTTTTCTTTAAATTGGAGTTTTTATCTAATTAAATATATCCTGTTTTTCATTCCCCATTTTTATTAGAAATTTTTTTTACCATATAATCATATATACAATATGGTCAAAAAGGTTTTATATTGAGAGTAAACACGTTAGATGGCTCCACAGCTTCTTCTTATCTTACCCGTTGAAGAAATGGACTGATCCACTCTCATAGTGAGTCGGCGTGGAAAAGAAGGGCTAGTGAGAATTACTGTAACCTGTTGTTGTAATCTAACAACCGACTTTCAAAAGAATTTTACGACCATCGACCCACATGAATGTGGGATTTGTGAATCACAGCTTCTTTGCATGTAAAGAACGATGTTTGAGGCCGTATCAGTTAAGGTGGGTTCAGACGAGGCTTATTATTGTCCGCAATAGAAGATCCCGCCTACTTTCGGAAAATCACTTGATCACAACGGGACAATGGCAAATGATTGTCCCGTCGGGACAAACGTTGTCCGCGTGTGTCTCAAGCGTTGTCTCCAATGTTCACACGAGGACAAATACCGGGACAACAGCAGAGAGACAATGTTTGCGAACAATAAAATGCCTCGTGTGAACCCACCTTTATTGAGGTATCTTCCCTATTGGCTGCTGCGTTTTCATTAACCCGGACAAAATGATTGTAAATAGGGAAAAAGACTAATCTTTCCTAGGAAGTGGGTGTATTTCCAGAGGCTTTCAACGGGTGCGGGCGTGCGTAGCCAATGCTAGTAAAGGTGACAACGTGTTTCTAAATCTGTGTCCATCGCCCAGGTTATTTGTGCTTCAAACTCAGTGTACACCCAGGCTGGATTATTGTGTTTGTGATTAGAAATCTACAAGGATATTTTGAGAAATTGATTGTTATTTTGAGCTGTTCGACTATATTATGGCGGAACGCCTGACCGGCGCAGAGGAGATAGAGACAACTCTTGACCAACCTCACAAGGAAGCCTCTTACCTAGACAAGTAGATAGAGACGCCGAGAATATGTGCGTTAAAAACAGCGGTGAACAAGAGGATAGAGGTGATGCAGCAGAAAATTGTGGAGAATAACGGTAAGTGGCTGAACATTTTCTATCCTGATTTGCAATCTGTACCTAGTATTGGTGATAACGATAGGTCTGAGTTAAATGATAATGATATAAGTACTGAAAGCGCTGTTAGAAATGATAATGGTGTTAATCATAGTAATGTGTGTAATAATAATTATAATACTAATAATGTATGCAGTGAGGTAGAAATGATACTAAAGAGTAATATGTCCGATTATAAAATAAAAGCTATTATCGACAGCTCCGCTATTGAAGTTGATAATAGTGAAGAGGAGTGGACACTGAGGACCGGGACGATAGTAGCTATGAAAACAAAGTAAAAAGGAGTGAAGGGGAATGGCCACCACTAAGCAGTAAGCCCACAAATGTAGGTGGTTAAGAAAGGCAAAAAGAATTCTACGTAGTCAATGAAATTATAGCAAACAGGAATATGGCAAATAATAGTAAAGATAAAAATAATAAAACTTTACCTAAAAATAAAAACAAAGTAAACGCAAAAGGCTAATAAATCAGTATGTCCAAATATTATAATTATATAAAATATTAAATTATATTAAAAAATTATAAATATTATAATTATATAAAATATTAAATTATATTAAAAAATTATAAATATTAAAATTATATTAAATATTATAATTTTTAAAAAAGCAAAGGAAACAAATGAGGCAGGATTCAAAGTAGTAAAAGGAAAGAGAAGTAGGAAAATGTCATCAGAAGATAGCGTACCAGCCAAAAAGCCAAAGAAAGTATCAAAATACCAATCGCAAATAAATTCGATTCCCTTAGTATGGCAGAAGAAACGCAAATAATTAACGTCCCACCGAAAATGCCGCCCATTATGTCCCGTATAGTAGCGGAATATCCAATTCTCCTCAAAAGAATAAATATAATACAAAAATTTAAATGCACCACTAAAGAAACGGGAAAATATTTGTTGAAACTACTGATAATGTTGGGAAACTAACAAAATATTTAGAACAAAAATTAGAATATTTTATAATATCTGATAAAGCCGAAAAACCGGTTAAAATCACCATTAAAGTACTTCCAATAAATGCGGATGCAGAGGAAATAAAAAGCGAATTAACACAACTGGAATTTCAAGTAAAAAAAGTTAACAATTTAGGAAATTTAAAACTAGAAAGCTTCTACCAGTGTATCAAGTACACCTTACAAAAAACCCATAACATACAAGATATTTACAAAATAGACCAGCTGATGTATATGGTAGTCAGGATAGAAAAATATATAAACAAAACTGTAAGGCAATTTTATAAATGTCAAACATGGCAGCATACTTCACAGCAATGGGGAATGAAGCCCAAGTGCGTTATTTGTGCGGGGAAACAAGAGTTATTAAATTGCCCAAACAAAACAGCAAAAACCGATGAAGAAAAACTTCCAGTTAAATGCGCCAACTGTGGGGGACCACACACTACGAGTTAAGGTGGGTTCAGACGAGGCTTATTATTGTCTGCAAACGTTGCCTCTCTGTTGTTGTCCTCGTGTGAACACTTGAGACAAGGCGGACAACGTTTGTCCCGACGGGACAATCATTTGCCATTGTCCGTTGTGGTCACGTGATTTTCCGGAAGTAGACGTGATTTTCTATTCCGGACAATAATAAGCTTCGTCTGAACGCACCTTTACAAAGGCTGTCCTAAGTATCCGAAACTGGATACGAAAGTAAGCCCGGGAACTTCGTACGCAACAATAGCACAACAGAATAGCCAGCTCCTGCGAGGGGGGAAAGTGAGAAGTAAACAGGAGGGCACTCGAAAGCCACAAAACTAGGGGAGAAGAATAGAACTGGAAAGAAGCCGCAAGGTGGGGGAAGAGAGCAATTACGGAATCCCAACAATGGAAGGAGGGGTGCAAAGCATACCCGAATAACAGAAAAAGGAAATATAATTAAGAAAATAGATTTGCAAGAACTTCTTGAAAAACTTCTTAACGACACTACAGTCATATATATTAGTGAAATGTCGGAGGACCGCATAACAATCATGCTTAGTAACATCGGTATTGTTGTTTCCACTTGGAATGCAAAATGGTCTGTATGGTAAGGTAAAGAATTTCAGAGAGTTTCTAGGACGTTTTAACCCAGATATAGAGCTAATTCAAGAAACGCATTTCAGCAATGTTGACAAATGCCACTTTCCAAATTACAAATTTTACTTGAACCCTCGCCGTACCCACTTCAGACAAAGAGGAATGGGCGTCCTGATCAAAAACTGCATCCTCATCACTATTTGCCAAACCCTAGGCTCAATAAAGTGGAAACCACGATGGTTGTGGCCAACTTCGAGGATTTGGAATCTATCAATTTTATCTCAACCTAAAACCCCCACTAAATGATGCAATGTTCACAATTGACATAAAGATTACTCGTATACATTAGAGCAACATTCATGGCTGGAGATTTCAACGCCAAAAATAGAGCATGGAACTGCGAAAGAAGTTGCTAACCAGAAAAGCAATTGCTAAGTTTCACTGACAGTTAGATTAACCGTTCACGCACCGAAAAAACCTAAAGATATGGTAAGCAACGAGAGTCAATAATCGGTCTTTCCATATCTAAAAGCATGCAATTTAATTGCTATACTACTACAGTAAATGAATCTGCAAGAGACCATCAACCAGTGCGATTCTGGATAAAAACCAGCACAGTTTCAAGCCAAAACAAAATCTTTATACCCAATTGGAAAAAATTCCAGCAAAACATCTTGAATAACCCAAAAAAACCACTTTAACTGAGTTCGCGAAATGGACATTGAAGTCGAAATAACATGAACTTCAGAACTCAATAGAAACAGCAGGGAAATGGAAAACTAAAAGAACGAGGAATTCTCATTAGAAATAAAACAACAATCGCAAATAAGAAATAGATGATGGAAAATATACCAAATAGGCAGGAGCTCTAATGACAAAAACTCTACAATAGAGCCCAAAACTATCTAAAGAAATTTCACACAATAGCATACCAAAGAAAGCAAAACAAAATAGAAAACCTAAATCAAGCTGGCAAATGCATTGGGGGTCAAGTTAAAGCGTATAACAAAAATCACAATAGAATGCCTCCCTTAATAACAAATAATACAATAATATACACAGACCCAGAACTGGCCTTCATAATGAAGGGGCCCTGGTGTAAGAAGCCATTTGGGGTCCTAATGTTTTTGTGAAGTGGAAAAAAAAAAAAAAAACACGAGCACAAATTATTAATGCATGTGTATTTCAGATGGGATTATGTTTTTGCAAATACATCAATTATTTCAGAGAAATTACAATTTTTTGCTATTTCTTTTTCGATGCTAATATAGCAAGTGCATTTAAACGCTCTAAGCGCATGCTTGACAGAAGATAATTCTTAATTAATTTTAATTTGCTAAAAGAGCGCTCAGCACTTGCTATAGTAACTACCAATGTCAAAAAAAGTTTTAATACATTTAGGAATAACTCAATATAGTTATTATTTAGTATGTATTACAATATGTCTTGCACCTTATTTACATATCTTTCATTCAAATCAAATTTCTATGACTAGGTTTTCATCTACATCTTTGCTATAAAACTTTACAAAGTTTTTGGAAAATATCTCTAACTCACGTTTTTCTAAATTTTATATCGGTGACTAATTTGTAATCAGGAATACTATTTGGTATTCTTTTAAATCTATTTTCTTATTTGCACAATAACAGTATCAATTATAGAGTTAAAAAATAACACCTAAATTCCTCTACTGAGTTTTTTTATAATTTCGTCTTCTGTTGTTTCGGAACATAATCTTTTTCTTTTCAAATTCGTTTTATAGGAAAATATTCGGAAATGTTCAAATTACGTGCAAGCACTTTTGCTTCGTCTAAAAATGTATTAAATTTTACTCTTAAATTTTGAATTTCAGTTTAAATTTTATTAAGTTGAATGCTGTTCAGAACAACTATTTTTAATTGAAATATTCATAGCGTTAATTTTGGACAATATTGCAAACATAAAATAAATGGCATTTCGTGCATCTAATGAACTTTTACCTTCGGATACAGCTGTATTATAGTTACCTCCATCAATAAATTCTAATCTATTTTGGCTTCCCAATGAGTATCACATTATGATTTAAAAGTAATGTTTAAATCTTTTTATAGATGCAGAAAATAAACAATATAAACATTGCAATATAAAAAAAATCAACATATATTGCTGGAAGCGACATCAGAAATTAATAAATTAAAGGAGTGTGATAGGCAAAGCTAATTTCCTTTCATATTGCTCCCGTTCACGTATGGTTGCCCTCAACAATTCATAATATCTAAATTAAGTCCGTTTAATCTTTCCAAAGGAGTTTTTGCTTGTCCTTCACCAGTCAGATCAATTATTTAATAACGCTATAAATGGCTCAGTTATAGTTAACCTTTTCACTTCGAACTTCACATATCTGATAATTATTGAAATTTGTTCCTTATAGAAAATATCAGGAGTACAATCCATTTGGATGCTATAGTACATAACTGCTTTTATACCATATTTAATTTTGTTCAGGACTTCATTCCCTAAAGCAGAGGTGTCCAAACTACGGCCCGCGGGCCAAACCCGGCCCGCCAAGGGATTTTATCCGGCCCGCGGAGGGTTTTAAAACATTATGATGTTTTCGCCCAAACCTTTTCATTTTCATAAAGGTATATCGAAAAACTACGTGGCCAACAAAACGGAGTTGTTGTACTTGACCAAACACAAATGTCTATCGCGCTGTTAAGTTATAAGACTAAATAAAAAATATATATTTCGGTAACTCATGCATAAAAGAAATTTTATACGCTTGTGAATTTTGACGAAAAGCAGAGTCTTATTGTTTTGTTGTAAATAAAGCATCAGCAATTTTGAGTAGTTCGCTTAAAGAAGCACTTAAGTATAAATAAACAAATATCGTTTTGATTTCGATAACGTTTTCATGGAATTATTGCACGCGCACAGTAGCGTACCCAGAACTTTTGCCGCCCGGGGCGGTCCAACACCAATACACAATTTGTTACACCAATCATAAGTCATTGCTTATGATTGGTGTAACAAAATTTGATCCCAACTATAAAGACATTCTTCAACATTAGAAGTTGTTTCATCATTCGCCTTAGAAGTTGCATGAATATATTTCAATTTATATAAAATAATTATATAATTATACTTTGTTTAGTATTTTGTATTTTCAAGTTACAATAAAATAGTATTAATTAATAGTATTTAATGCTACTTTACTCATAATGATATTTTTCAATTTGTATATACATGTGGCCCGTATAACATGGATCTAATTTCGATCCGGCCCGTGCCACGAAAAGTTTGGACACCTCTGCCCTAAAGCAACAATAATTTGTTCTTGCAACCTTTGTGCTAAAGGATGCACAATTCTATTTTTGGAATTTATTATTTTGTTTAGGATTCATTAGCACAGGATCGTATTTACATATTGATTCGATAAAATTTTAAAGATATCCATTATTAGGCTTCCCTATTATTTCATGAGTTCCTTGAAGTGGAAGATTATTGCATGCTAAAAATAGTCACATCTACAGTTCTTTGAAATAGTAATTTCAGTCGTGCCATTTCCTTACTTATATTAACTTCATTTTTTTAATCAATAATCGGACATAAATTTAACCGCTTTAGTAGTTCCTTCCAAGCAATAAATGAATTAATATGACAACTAGAGAGTATATGATCTTGTATTACATTCGACAACTTTCTTTGGTTATTATAGCCACCTACAAATCGTGTAGTTTGGTCATTTCCTCTTCTTTTGGAAAACAGTATACAACAAAAATAAAATAAGCCGTTTTCGACATTATTTTCTGATTCGGTCACATTTGTATAAACAGAGGATTCTTCCACAAATTTCACCATTTCAATTGTTTTATGGCTGGACTGTGTACTTTATGTATAACTTCCTTCCCCAGTTGAAGTTTGAGTTGCAATTTTTGAAGCTGGAGGAATTTCTTTGCCAGAATTATTTTGTAGTCAAGAAAACAGATTTACTTGTAACTTTTCTGAGTTTAACTTTTCTTTTTTCTTTTCAGATAATTTTCTTTTTTGACACACAGAAGGATATTTCTTTGGCGTGGACATCGTTATATCCGACAGTATTAAGTAGTTTATAGAATGAATTATCAAATTATTTTATGCTATAAGTTATTAATTAGTAGGTGAGGTAAGTGGTTGTAAATCTACTTGCCTTATATTAACAATATTTTGCGTACTTGCACAAGACTATATTATTTATTATAAACTTCGTATATATCCATATCCTGCGACTCTGAAATTAAAACCTTTTCTTCAATTCTTTTCATTCCGGTCATGGCGGGTGAAGCAGTACTGCAATATACATTGCTAAGAGTTGATCGTTTAATCTGTCATTTTATTTTTTGTTTGAACAATTAATATAAACAAACATACATAAATGCACGCATAAAAAATATAACATTGAATACAGAAAAAAAAAGGATATTGCTGGTGATTTACAAATCCTTTTGAACCCAGCCTCAGCGCCCAGAAGTCACACCGCTCTATTTTAACACGACTGCAATGGATTTCTTTATTCATAAATCAATCTCCCATCCCCCCTTTTAATAGGTATAATCGTGATCATTACCCTACAACAGCGTCAACGCTAAACCAGCCAAGTGAGATCAAACTTGTATATTTTCAGTACGTGTAAAAGTTATTATTGTTCAGAACATTATTTTAATTCTGAATCATGGTGCATTGCATCCGCCTCACCCCCCTCCCCATATGGCCGACCCAGCACTGACCAGGAGATGGCAGATTGCAATTGCAGATATTTATGAACGGCAATTCCAAGAAAATGACCTATCTCACCCTCTCACAGATAACATAGTTAAAAAAAGGCTATAGAAATTTTTCACCAAAAAACAATTGGAATTAGTAGAAGAATGCAAACCATCGAAAATAATAGAAATAATAAACTTAAGGAAGGAAAAAGTCCCGCACAACACAACCAACAAAATTATTAAAAGACTGCCAATGAAATCTATAATTAGACTGACATTATACATGCAATATTAAAACTGCAATATTTTTCAAACGCATGGAACACAGCAACAACATTTCCCATTCTCAAACCAAGAAAAAAACCTGCAAGACCCAAAGTAATTACAGGTTCATAAATCTATCTTCTCACTGTAAAGTAGCAGGAGCTGTGATACTTAAAAGAATCGCCGAGGACCACCTCACTTCTTATCAATTTGGATTTAGGAAGAACCTCTACTGTGCAATAATTACTGAAAATCACTGAATTAGAGAGGGGATGGATGAAGGCTAGGACATCGGAGCAGTATTTTTGGACATCACTAAGGCCTTTGACAGGGTCTGGACAGACGGCCTGTTAGACAACCTAATAAAAATGCGGATGCCTGGTAGCATCATAAGGCTCATGGCTACACACCTGCGAGGAAGGCACATTACCGTTCAAGTAGGGAGGAATCTCTCCTCTGAACGTGTAATTGAGGCTGGAGTAATACAGGGTTCCAAGATTGGACCAGTACTGTTCAATATCTACGTGAATGATATCCCCAGTCCCAGGAACTGCCACACCCAATTATATCTATTCGCTGATGACACTGCCATCATGAGACCGTTGAGTCCATCAACATCATGTGCCATCATGAGACCGTTGAATCCATCAACATCATGGATGAACTTCATGATGGAACAATTATCTGGGTGAGCTCGGTAACTGGTTAATCAGATGGAATATGAAGGTGAACACGGACAAATGCCAGGCTGTCTACTTTACGAGAAAGAGAAATATCCCGTACCCACCAAAACTATTTAGAAGAAACATGCATTGGAGTGACAACGAAATATCTCGGAATTACTCTCGACAGAAGACTAACGTATAAAGAGCACATACACAACCTAAAAAACAAAGTTGATGTTTCTTTAGTTTAAAGTTAGTTTAATGTTTCTTTATATTTCAAGAAAAATTATACTATTGTGGGAAACCTTCCTGACTAAAAGGAAATATAATAGAGGCAGAATGATTAAAGCAATGACGCAAGTTGTTTTAGAAATTTATTATTGGTAAGAACAACGCAACTAAAAATCAGCGGAATAACAATCTTTTCTTTTTAGACTACTACGCATGTAAAATAATGACTGCTTACTTAACCAACTAATTTTTTTTCAGAAAGGACAAAGGACTTTTCTTCCATGTAAAGGAGAAAAAAAAATATTTATGGCCTTTAGTTAAGAGGCATTGCCACTCAGAAACAGCAGTGGTCTGCACTGATTCTGCTGGACAGGACTGTTATTTTGAAAAGTTATTCATAGAAGCAAAGCATAAGACAAAGAACCATAAGAAAGGAGAGTTTGTCGACAAAAACGACAGGATTAACACAATAAATGATTTAGAGAACGAGAATAAGCATTTTAAAAAGTCATTAGTGAACAGAAAAACAAAGAAATTTATAGCGCAATATATGGCGTTACATTGCTACATCCGAACAAGAATGGGGGACAAAAGATCAGACTACAGGGTGAAGCTCTTTCGATTTTTGAAAGATGTAGCTGTTGTATATCCTGGTGAGTTCACGTTTCTAGATATAAACATGTTGAGATAAGAAATACAGAATTTCATTGGAAAAAATTGTGTAGTAATTAAAATAGGTTAAATAGCTTGGCAAATATTTCTTTTTAGGGTATGCCGTAGAAGGTTTGAATTTATTAGAAATTGACTCACCACCCGTTGATTCTGAGGAGATTGGTCATCTTATAAAAAGACAAAGGCTTGATGGTAAGTAAAATTTAAGAAATTACATTTCAAAAAATATTTTTACTTACTAGAAATTGTTCTCACAATAAAAGTACCCGGCTGACTAAAGCGGGCAGCCTGGAATTCGATTCTGCGGAAGGCCATGGCTCACCCTTGGCTGAAGCGCTACTGAAGAAAAAGGAGAAGTTCTCACAATAAATATGCAGACGCGCAAGATGATTAAGAGGGCAGCTTACTTTCAGCATCGTACGTTGAGGATGAAGAAGAAAACCCAGACTATGGGACTTCCAAAAGGGTTTCCCAACGTTCAACCGTACTGCTTGCTGAAAAGTGAAATTTTATGCGTTTATTTTAATTTCCATTGTATTTATTTTATAATTCTTTTTCTAATCAGGCAGCTTACAAAACATGTATAATATTAATAAAAATTGTGTATCAATTGCCTGTGCATTCTATAACACCTGCTTTTGCTTTTCGAATATTAATATTGAGATGTTTGCTGATATAATTTTATTAATTTCAACTGCTGTCTTTAATTATCGATATAAATAATACTACTTGAGCTATAATAACTAATTTGTCATCATTAAAATCCAAAAACTTTAAATGTTTGATTCGTTAAAAATAGAAAACTTATAGGTTAAAACACTGTTATCAATGGGGGGGGGGGGAGTCATTTTAAGAGGATTTAAAAAAACAGTTTCATGCTGTAATATCTTCGGAAGCCATCGCAAAAAATTCCAAACTGCTTAATTTTTAATTAAAATATCAAAGAAATTTCTGTTTAGGTATACTTTTTCCTCCTCAATATACATCCTATATGTACAGATAAGTGCATACCAAGTGCTGGAGCTCGAGATCATATGGTCTGATGTATAGATTATTAAAACACACACACACACACACACACACTCATTCATATACGCAAACTCATATTCGATTATCAGCCTTGGAGTAATTCCGGGCATTGATTGGTCTGAAATTCATTATTTCTAAAAGAACACTTTTTAATAACAATGCTTTTTTTTTTTCTAAATCATTCAGTTTTAATGATTTATTGATGTAATAACTTTTGTTAAAAATACTAGAAAAAATATTGTGTTAAATAGGACTCGCAGAGCAAAGTATGAAAAAATCTAAAACTCGTTATTCATCAATGCAATGTTTGATTCAAGTTACATGAAATGAATTATTTATTTACTTCATTTAGATCAAGTTAATAGCACTAAACAATATGTATGCCTATTACTAATGATTTACAAATTAGCCATTTTGCCTGAATTGGAATGAGTATCCTGTAAAGTTCAATCATGTTTACCGTAAATATTTATTGAATTAATGATTTAGATATTGTAAACGATTATAGAACCTTTGTTTTGCATTTATTTTTTCAGAAACTATCACATTTTATATTTATTTTATTTCACCCAATTATGTGTTCAAATTTACATGTTTTTAGATTTAATTAATCTGTAATAATACTTGATTTTTTAAAAAATTTGAACTTTTGTCAATATGATGGCAACACATTAATAAAAGATAAAATGTAAGATAATTACCAGATAAAAAAATGCTTAGAAGCAAATTTAACTTTTTAAATAGTATTAAAAATCTGCAAATGTTATAATAGTTAAGGACAAAATGAAGTATCCAGAGCACATCACTGCACTGTTGGATTTATATTAGGAAGAACATTTTTTGTTTTTCTCTTTTTGCTATTCTTTGTAAGAGCAATCTATTTCGAAAAAAATGGAATTTTGTTATTAATATATCATTATTTTGAATATTTATGTCGCAAGTATTACTTGACAGCAAAAGCAAAATTATATATAAATAAGTGCTTTATAATTATTTCCTTAGAGGTAGGAAAATCAATTTCAATTCAGGTTTTCCAACTTCACGCAAATATAATTTTTCAGTGTATATTAAGACTAAAATATAAATGCTTAAATGATGATTAATAGCTTCAGTTGAAAATTATACGTCGAACATTTACGATTACAAAACAAAACAAAAAAGCATTTCGTTGTTTTTTTTTTTTTTTTTTTTTTTTTTTTTTTTTTTGCGAAAGATTTTCTTTTATATTAAAGCATCTGAAATGAAGCTCATTTGAATGTAATGATACAAGGATTTCTAACTTTTTTTTAAATGAACGAATCTGAAATGAAATATAATATTACGCAGTCTAGTTTTTAATTTAGTCAATGAATGTGCTTTTATTAAATTGTTCACCTTTAAGTTTTTCGCTTATTGCATCGATAATTTGCTTTCAATCTTTAGATAATTTATGTGCTGATTCAAGCAACAAATAGTGGCCGAAGTTGAATTGCTAATAGTCAAGCATCATTTGCTCTATAATTGATATTACAAAGCCCTTACAGGTAAATTTACAGAATTAATTTACAAGTGATTATTTTCTTTTCTTTTGTAAATAAAAAGGGTCGATCTTATTTTAGCCCACCTTTGGCGACTTTTTCAAAATCTCGCCAAATAATCAGCAATAATGATTCCAAAATGGCAAACCTGACAACATCTGAAGAGAATACTTCAAATACTTTCGATTTGGCAAGATTTTGAAAAATTGGCGAGATTTTGAAAAAGTCGCCAGAGGTGGGCTAAAATAGGATTTTACCAATAAAAAATATTACATGATGAGCAATTTTTATATTTTGATAATGAGAAAGAACTTTGGAGCAATTTTTGAAAAATGCTTTTCATATTTCTCTTACAGATCAATGTAAATAATAGTATTAAAATAAAACCTATCGACATAAAGAGAAATTGCTCTTTTTTAGTAGATATTGCACAAAACAATATACACAATGGGATAGGATATTAGCATGAAAAAATTAGCATTGAGGGAAAAAATTAATTCTTTTGCTTCACATTAAATTTGAAATAACATTAATTTTCCAAAAAATTAGGGAACTACTTTGATATACCCCTCCCCCAAATCGGAAATTTGGCAATTTTTTTCTTCTCGCCAAGCAAAATACATGTTTTTGGCGCTTTTTTTCTCGCCAAGATGGTTTTTTGCTAAAGAAACATATAAGATAAGCCTAAAAAGTCCGTAGGGAGTGCCAGATTTGGCGCGTAATTTTTTTTTGGGGAGGTATATCAAAGTTGTACCAAAATTATAAAAATTTCTACTAATAAACGGAAATGTTTTTTGTGTGTATGCTGTGTCTACCCGACTCTATTGTACTTATTGCCATGGAATTTGGCACACTGGTTATTGCAATGATGTTTCACTTAATTTCGAAGCTTGAATTTTAAAATTTTATGTAGAAAATTTTTATTTAAGTATCATATTTCGTTTCCAAATATTCTTGAGATAATAGCTCGAATATATCTGCTTAATTTGAGCATTTACTTTCCATTAAATTTAAATAAATTGTTTTTCAGACGAGTTTAAGGATTTTCTTCGTAGATTCGTAGTAAAGAAAAGCAAAATTTTTTCTCCAGCATCAGTCTACTTTGAATTTTGCTCGTCACTTGTCTTTCTAATCTTAAATAGGTAAAGCATTGAATGAATATTGATGTTCCAACAATTACTTGCATCATCGAAGCATAATTTAAAATTACATACTGTTATTTAAATTATGATACGATGTTGTATGTATGTTTTACATGCTACCATTTTATACTGTAGAGTATGTTTGCTATAATTACTGTACTTTTTCTATTTTCGCCTTTTAAAAAAATATTCCTTTATTTTCAGTTATTACTTTCAAAATATCATGGTCTACGATTTTGAGTGCGATATCATTAATGCGAATAAAATATAGAGATACGAATTCAATAATTATTTTTTCGTGTTTATGACTTTTAGTTACGACATATGCCATAACTGCTATTGGAAAATATACTAATTTTCCTTTCAATTTTTAAATTTATATACGAGATAGTTTTCGTGTTCTCTCATCTTCCTTTCTAGTTTCATACCATTTATAATTCAGGTAATGCTGATGCTTAAAATATTGTATGCCAAATTAAATGAATTAAATTTGATGGGTTTAGATTAAAAAAATTTATGTAATGAAAAAAAAATATTTCTTCTGTTTGCTCATTACATTTTGTGGACTCAAAAAATAATTTTAAAAAAATCGTATCAATTCCTTAAAATGTGGATTTTCAAACTAATTGTTATCAAAATTATTTGTTTTCATTCTCTTTTAGTTTTTAATAACTGTTGATACAAAAGAATTGTATCGCATTTGAAAATCTATTTCAAAATCCATTATTTAGGGTTAAAAATCACATCTAAGCTGGATGGATGTCATTTTTAAACTGCTTTATCTATAAGATGTATAAACTTTTTTTTGTATTTAAACAGAATGAAATCTAAGAAAATCCAGTACCATGTGGATTCGTTTTGAAGAAAGAACTGAAGATACAAAAGCCAAGTGCAAATATTGTGGCCATTTAGTGAGCTCCTCAGGAGGTTCCACTGGTAATTTACTGCGTCACATGAAGACGAAGCATATAACCATACCTCTAGATGAGAAGAGGCAAGATTTCAATTTATCTAATAACAGCAATTCTGTGGGAGAGGATAACATTGTTATAAATGAGGAACATCCGATTCCTTCAACATCAAGTCCTTCTGCATCTCTCTCGAAACGAATTTGTAGGCCCAATGCAGACATAAAAGCTTTTTTTATAAAACCATTATCGATATCAAAAAATAAACAACTAGATCAGCAGTTGCTAAAAACTGTAGTAAAAGAATATCAACAATTTAGTTTGGTAGAAGACAAAGAATTTAAAAATTTTGTACATATGCTGTCCCCAAACTATACTTTGCCAACAAGAAAAACGCTGGCTAACAATATCCTACAGATCTGTTATACAGAGTCTGTTCATAAGGTAAAATAAAGTGTGACATTGGCTCCAGCTGTCTGTTTAACTATGGATAGCTGGAAGTCCATTAATAATGAAAGTTTTTTGGCAATAACTGCGCATTTCTTCGATTCCGAAACAGAATTAAAAACATTTTTGCTAGACTGTTCGAAATTGGATGCAAGCCATACATCCTCAGAATGGAGCAGACAAGTGAGAAGAATTGCTAATGAATGGGACATAGCCAATAAAATTGTTGCTATTGTGACGGACAATGCGTTCAACATAGTTGGGGGAGTAAATGAGAGTGGATATAGGAGTTTGACTTGTTTCGCTCATTCTCTCAACCTTGTAGTAAAAAAAGGTCTGGAAGAAATAAAACACGTATTAGAAAAGGTGAAAAAAATAGTAGAGCACTTTAAAAGGAGATCCAGGGCGCTTGCAACTCTTCATAAAATGCAAAATCAGATGAAATTGCAAAAATTGAAACTGAACCAAGACGTTGCGACACGCTGGAACTCCCCATTCGATATGCTTACGCACATTAAAAAAATTAAAGAGCCACATCTTTCGAAAGTTGGATTATTACAGCTATCGGATGAATTTAAATTAAATCCTAAAGAGTGGGACATCATTGATCAAGCCATAAATGCTTTGATAGTGTTTATTGCTATTAAGGAAGAAATGAGCGCTGGAAAAAGTTTCAACCCCCAAAATTACTGTCTTAGCAAAATTTCTTTCAAAACATGCGAATTCTTTGTTGGAACTAACTGTAATTTCAGAGGAAATTAAAAATATGTGCCAAATTTTCAAAAAAGAGATTTGCAAACGATTTTTTGTTCTGGAAAGTAATGAATTAATTTCTCTGTCTTTTTAGATCCAAGATTTAAAAGAAGGGATTCACGCCAGAGAAATTCAACTCGATGAAAACTGCTGTTGAAAAAAAGATAGCTGCCTTTAATATACCACAGTAAAATAAAGAAATTGTTGAAAAAAAAAAGATAATAAGCCAGTTCATCGAAGAGACTACTTTGTAGATCTTTGGAAAGATTTTAGAAAAAAAGTTGAACCCGAAAATTTCTATTCAGCCGCGATATCCGAAGTGGATTCCTATTTGAAAGAAAAGTTATTATCTCCCTAAGAGGATCCGTTGAAATATTGGGCTATTAATAAGTTAAAATTTCCTAGGCTTTATAAATTAATGGAACTCAGATTATGTATCCCAGCCATTTCATTTCCCTGCGAAAGGATTTTTTTTAAAAACAGGAAATTGTTTGACAGAAAAGAGGTCAGCTGGGATACAAAAAATTAGCCGAAATAATTTTTTAAAACGCAAATTGGTAGATAATTTTTCAGAAATTTCTACAGAAAAATGTGAGAAAAATATGCATCGGAAACTGTTATTTTTTCTCTAGAGAAGAAACTGTTGTAATTTTTTTCTTTGTACAATAATTTAATGATTTAATTTTTAATAAAACTGTGTTTTTTTTTTCATGCTAATTATTCCGACTACTTTTTTTTAGGTATATAAGTTGTTTATTTATTTTTAATTTTAAAAATTGAAAAGTACTTACTGAATTGCAATAAGAAAACCATTGATGAATAAAGTTCAAGGAAGGTAAAAAGATTTATTTATCATGACATTGTGGCAATTTCTCTTGCCACAACATTAACTGGAAAAAAAATTCTAATTTTCTTGTTTTGTTCAAGAATTATTTGAATATTAGTATCAAATATTTTATCTGAGTTCAAAAAATCTGATACATTATTAAAGTCAATAAAAAATTGAACCCTCTATGCATGATCTTACTTAAGAGTTTTTAATTTAGGAGAATGAAAATGAGAAATTATTTCTTTAAAACAATATTGTTAAAAAGAGTTCATAAGTAGATAATATTATTATGAATTATATAGCAATTAAATTGCATGTTATTAATTATGACAAAAATGTAAAGCTTGGAGTAAATTTAGCTACGCCAAAAAGTGTATGGATTCATACACAATCGAAAACGTTACTGTCCGAAAACCAAATCTAATAATTAAATCTTTCAGAAATCATTCAGGTCTACATCTACCCGATGCTGGGTACTTAAATCAAAATAAATTCAAAGGTTTTTCTGGCACATTTCGTTTATTGACTAATGGACGACACAACATAGATACACTTATGATAATCACACGGCTACACCGAGAACCCAATCCGTTCTGAAGATATTATGCAGCTGGCAGGCTGACGTTACAACATCGCCGCCTGGTGGTGGTTTCATTTCTCTTCACTTTACAACATCCTCCCCCTCGTGAGACTCAATTTCAAATACATAGCAAACATCATTCAAAAGATCGAGGTTTTTAGATGCTTTTAACAAGTTGTTGCGTTTTAATAGATCTTTTAGAGTGCGAATCAGCATTTCCCACCAGCATCCCCACTAAGCTGCGATAAAAGGAATAAATTTCCAAAATATTTTAGTAAATCTTGTTTCTATTAGAATTTTACTCCAATTCAATCATGAGAGATCGTGGGAAGCGTCCCGAAAGTTGGTTACATTATCGTAATAAATTGTTCGTGGCCCTGCCAAATCTATTCCTACAATTTCGAAAGGTGCACATTCTGTTACTCTGTCTGGTGGTAAAGGCGTGGGTTCGCTTGACATATATTTTATTTTAAAACGTTTACAAATTAAACAATCACACAGAATATTTTTAATTGCTACCCTAGTGATAATGATCCAATATCTTTCTCTTAATAGGCTTTGCATCATTTGAAATCCTGTATGACAATTTTTTTTTATAAGTACAAATGTAATTAAAAGTTTAGTATATACACATTTTTCAGGTAATAATATTGGTTCAGAATATCTCTCGTATCATCCCGGTTAATTATTTTTGGTATACTCTGAAATAACTACAAACTCTAATTAAACAATTTTCAATATAAAAAGAACATTTGAGTTTCTGCAAAACATCATAAAATTCTGTGCAATTTTCAAGAAGATACATAATTGTAGCTTTCAATAAAAATGGACGCGAAGAAAAACCAAATACAATTCTACAATGTCTGTAAATCGATTCTTCATTACAAGGATAAAAGAATCTAAGAAAATTTCTGTCTTTAGATGCAACAGATAACATTAAGAATGCCTTCTCACTACCTGATATTAATTCTATTAGATTCTCTTACACAAACATTCCTTCAATGAAGATTTCCCTCGCTCAAAAGCAGAAGCGCCAAAAACCGGGCGAATATTTGTAGTTTAATTTAATTACTGGCCTGAGTGATAAATAATGGCATTCTTTATTTAATTCGAAATACGGTACATGTTCAAAAATATTGAAGTTTTCCCAATCCTCAAACACCTTGAAATCCAAAAAGAAATCCCTCATTTCCAAATTTGTTCATCATTTTTTCTTGTCTTTTCCAAACTAATTCTTTATTACTAGGTAAATTCTTAGAATCGTGTTTCCAAGGAAGTTCAACTTCATATCTTCCATCAAGAAGAATTCTCCTTTTGTCATTAAAATCACTTAAATCATTATCGCCTTTTTTCTCTTCAGGTTTGCTGGGGCTAGAAATACCTAAAACTTCAAGTTGTCAAAGTTTATTTATTGGAATGGTCATGGAATGCAATGGTAATATCGTTAAAACATTATCTTTTTCATAAGAACTCTTTCCAAAAACAATCCACCTGAGTTTCGTTTCAACGGTAGTTAAACCAAATTCAAATTCAATTATATTTCCTGTCAATAATTTTGCAAAAACATCTGCGCCGATCAAAAGATTAATTTCTTTTTCATTTGGAAAAGAATCCGAGAAATTTATTTTCTTTCTTTTCAGTCCATTCAAAATATCTTTATTCGCAATCCTAGCAATAAAGACGCAAAGTCTTTGTTCAGAAATAAAATTCAAAACTGTAAGAAAATGTTTTGTCTAAATTACTAACCTCGACTGGGAATACATCATGATTTATTGGTTTAGTTTCTTTCCCTCAAACTTTTAATTCAAAATTTAATTTTAAAAAATCTAATTTTATTAAAGTCAGGGCCTATTATTGTATAAAAATTATTTTAACACCGTTTTAAAGGTTAAAAAAAAAAGAGTAGCCTTTAAATAATAATAAAATTGTTTGTTTGAATATATATATATTTTAAATAATTTCTGAGAAATAAGTGTACATAGTTTGTAACAAATATTTTTATTATAATGAACTTCAGAATGATATTGCTTCTTCGAATCATGGAATGGCATTATTTTGCAGCAGTTAAAATAGTTATAAAAGCAATTGCTTTTATTCTTACTGTTATTTGCCTAAAATTGCTTTTATGTTATTATTATTGCTTAAAAATTCTTCATTTGATAAATTTTGTTAAATTTTGAAGCAATGCGATATATTGTCTCATTCTGGTTTCAAGAAAATATTTGTAAAAAATGCTTCAATTGGCATTTTTACTTTCTAATTTACAAAATTTAGAGAAAATATTGCAATCGTTAAAAATTCGAACTCGAGATTTTAATGAATCTCAACGTTTTACACTTCCTGCAATTCGAAAACACACTTTCGAAAAATGGCTGTCTACGACAAAGACAGCGCAAAAACATTTTGAGCAAGATGGATGAAATTTGGTATCCTTTTGGTCTTTTCCCAAAAACATTTCGATCAAATGTTTTCCAATATCCGTGTAGAGGAGCTCTGTTTATCTGACTATTTCAAATATAAGTTAGCATGGTAACTACAAAACGAAGAGAGCTAAATAATTTGGTACACAGATTTAGTATCTATTGTATAAACAAACGTCTGTCAAATTTTGTGCCGAATCCAACTAGAGATTCACCGCATGTCGGTCTGTACTTTAAGAAGTATGTAAACGCGGGAACTCAAAAATAACTAATTTAACAAAAATATATCAAATTTGGTATGTAACTTTGTGACTATAAGTGTAGTTTTGAGTCAATTTTTTTAAAAATCTTTTAGAAAGAATGCGTCTAAAACTAAACATTGCTTTTCGGATACTTGCCAAAGATTAATCCCAAAACACTTGACAGCGATTTTTTTACAATAGATTCATTAAAAATATATCATTCCTAGTGTTAACATTGTAGGTAAATGCCATACAAGGCATTTCCTGACAATATGCGTGAAAATTTTGAACAGATGGTCTGATTGATACTTTACTACTCTTTAGAAATGTGGCTATAAAACAATTTCCTTTTAGTATGATCATTTGCGAACTCTGATATTATTTTCTGTTAAAAAGGATTTTGAAAACTCATTTAGAATTTTGCCTTTTTCTTTCATCAATTTCATGGTAGTTTTGCCAGTCATATGACGATAACCATTAGTAAGTTTTAGTTTATAGCTTTATAAGATTACAAACAAAATTAGTTAATAGAACGAGTACCACTTAGAATGAATATTTAATACTCTTTCTACCTCAGCCATGTTTGATCGTAATAGTTGTTACTTCTATAAAAATCAAACATAAAATTAGTGGTCATATGTAAAATATATTATTTATTATTTTTTGCGCTTCTACATTACTATCGGCATTTTCAGAAATGTTTATATATTTTTGTTGTTATTCATATAAAAGTAACTTAATTTTTTGATATTAAGTTTTCATTTTTATAATTATTCCTATGCGTTTGTCTAATCCAAAACGGCGTAATTTTACAATAGAAGAGGCTACGTTGATACAAAAATAAATATTAAAATTAAATAAATACACGTTTAAAATTAATTTTTAAGATTTTTTTTAGAAAAACTATGCATTGTTGTAAAACAGAAAAAAATCTATGATTATAAAGTAAACAGTTTACATATGCATACTTATTCAAAGGTGCTTAAAAGTATTTAATTTTTGCAGCATATTGTCACTATGCACCCTGTAAGGCAAAAACAATTTTTTGCTTATCATATTATAAATTATTAAATGAAAAGAATGCAAATAAAATAAAGGATGCAAGTAACTATGTATAGGAATAAGTGTAACAGTATAACTCTAAAACAATAAAAATGATCAAATTTTCACAAGTATAAAACAAAAGGAATATCAATGTTCCAAAAGCTCGAAATGAATCCTGCTCTTTATTAAGTAGACACGACTATTGGCATATATTCCAGGATATGAAAATAAAATAGAATAAAGGTGGGTTCGCACGAGCCCGCAATCGTTGCCTCTCTGCTGTTGGTCTGGCATTGTCTTCGTCTGAACAGTTGAGACATCTTGGACAACGTTTGTCGCGACAGGACAATTATTTGTCATTGTCCCGTTATGGTCACGTGCTTTTCCGGAAGTAGGCGTGATCTTCTATTGCAGGCAATAATAAGCCTCGTGTGAAACCACCATAACCGAGAAATGGTCAAAATTACATAGCCTGTTCCTTCATTCTAAGAGAGGGGAAGAGAATCATTAGAGTCTATGCATTCCCCCATTTTCTGTTTTATGTATACCATCTTCTCGGAACGATCTACATATGGCAAAATAACAGCGCATGCGTTGAGAAGTAAACGCATGAGAGTGGGTTTACACGCACAAAGATGATTTTACATTAAATTAATGATGAAAAAAATTATCTTTCTAATGGTATCAGTATTTTAACATATACTTTAAGCCTCTATTTGTAACGAATTTTTAAAGAGATCTTTTAACTATATTTTTCAACAATATATTTCGGGCAAAATAATAAAATTTAATCTGCATAACCACGTTACGAGTGAAAGGAAAAAATTTATCTTTTATCAATATGTAGCAAAGATATATCGATAGATTGACAAAAACTCATATTAAAAAATAATTATTGCAAATTAAATATACAAAAATGTAATTTTCAACATATACCTGTATGAAAGGAAATATGTTTTTTTTTCTAAAAAGAAAGTGTAAAGAAAATTTTTTGTGGCTTGTACAATAGTATTAATTAAATGATTCAACTTTATTTAGGGTAAACATAGTTTAATATATGCATATATTCAATCCTAGGCCCAATGGCTAATTTGTAAAACTTTATAATATAAATGCATCTATAAAAAGGATCTAAATGTAACATGAGTCTATAAATGCTTTAAATAATAAAGAATGTTTAGCTTTTAAATAAAAAGAAATACACTTCAATCAACTCAGTCTAAAGCAGAATGATTTATGAATATTTGAAGATCATTATTCAATAAAAATGATTAATTTTAAAGCACTTCATCGACCATTTCAAAGGTGATACCCCAATTAATATCCAGAATTTCTCAAGATTGACTGACCAAATAATGAAAATATTGAATTTTCCAAACATTTCTATTCAAAACTTCATAAGTCGATCAAATTTGATAGCAGAAGGTAAAAACCTTCAGTTATTTATTTGAAAGTTGAAATGTAAAGAATATTTAGTAGAATATGATTTCTTATAACTAAAAAATGTGTAAAATTTAGACGATTATTTTTTTAAATTATGTTTATAGATCAAAATAAAATATTATTTTCACCACTTAAATCCTTTTGAAAGCAAAACTAAAACTTGAATTTTATGATGAATCTAAGTAATTTTTATTGAATAATTCTTGGAATATTACATAAATTATTGTAATTATTCAGTAGTACACATGATGATTTTCTTTTACTTATATTTTTAAAAAATGCTTGGTTTCGGTAAAAAAATGTTTTTTTATCAATTTGTAATTTAATCATTTCCACTTTAATTTAAAGATGAAATTTTGCGAGAGCTGATAGATAGTTAGAGAGACATATAGTACAGTACGAGCTTAAAGCCTTTATAACTGCATGAGTAAATTATTTGACTATCAAAATTTGAATCTTAAAAATATTTTGATGAAGTATTTATTAAAAGTCAAGTTGCATAAAGTATTTAATTGTCAATGACGTAACTAAAACTATTTAACTGCTAATTTTAAACAGCAGTAAGATTGGCGAATCATTTGGTCATCAAAGGCGGATAGTTTAAAAATAAAAGCTGCAGTACCTAACCAGCAAGAAAATTAGCCTATCTTGTCCTTTTGTTAGTGGTATCACATGTTTATTTGACACTATTTTCAAAGAAAGTTTACCTCACCAAATTAGACTTTCTTAAAATCTGACAGACATATTATTTATTTAGACTTTTAGTAAAATAATATTACTAAAATTTTAACAATTAAAAATGTTATCATAAATAAACCCGCATAAAAATTTTGTCACAAATAAATGTTGTCTGTACTAATGTAATAGTATAGTACTGATACAACAGAATTTCTGATGTCAAAAATTTCCAAACAAGACTTTTTTATTTAAAAAAAACTTGTAAAAATTTGTTTAAATTATTTACATACGAGCCCTAATATTCAAACTTCAATTGTCTGTATCTATATTTCAAAATTAATCTATATAATAACTAATTCTGGAAAAGTTACACGCAAACCAACTATAATATAAAATTTTTTTAAAAAAAATCTAAAATTTTGAGTATGCAAAATAGTTAAAGTATTTATGAAGAATCATAATTATATGCATAAATATAAATACCAAATAATCTTACTTATAATCCCAATTTAAAAAAATGGAAAATTAAGATTTCACTTTTAATGTACTCTATTCTCTTTTCTACTTAGATAATGAACTCAGGAGATCTGCTTTTATAATTTACCAATCCTGAATCTCCATGAAACAGACAACTATAGGCAATGGGCATTTATATTAAATGTAGCAAAAAAAAATTCATTTACAAAAAAGTAAATTCTTTCTTCTACAAATCCAAGAAAACAAAAACGAGAAATAAAAATGTAATCTACTATCGAACATTTCAAGTCATCACGTGAGAAAGTTATCATTTGTTTTAATTAATTAGTTTGGAAGAATCACCAAACTTCTGTATCGGTCTCTATCCCTCCCTTCCTTCTCTCTCTACACACACACATAATTATGATTTTTTTAAATTTTTCATTCATTTTTTTTCTAGTTCACACAAAGTTTTAAGGCTCTACAGATTTTGAGATGAAAGAAACCCATCGTTTTTCTACGTATCAAAGCATACATAATCTGATAGTATCGTTCAAACCGGTTTAAACTGGTTAATGAAAAATTAATTACGACAGTTCTTAAGAATTCTGAAAATGTGTATGTTTTAAATCAAGTTGGGACTTTAGTTGGTTGATAAATCGTCAAATGTGACAACCGTCTGCATTATTTTCTAACAACCCTATTTAAATTAGTTAAAATTATCCCTGAACCAGCAATCGTTATCGATCAAACGAATAAAATTTTAACTTGCTTGATTTATTTTTAAGAAAGTTGCGCGAGTTAGGCAATAACACAGTGATTTCCAAGGGAAATACTACTATAATCGTAGCAAAGGATATGTAATTCAAAATCTTTACAGTAAAAGCTGATTCCAAAATAAGACTACATTAGCTGACCATAGATATGTCAAAAACTGTACTGCAAAAATTGACTCCAAAATAATTTCTTTAAAAAAAGTAAATAGCCAATTTCTTACCAACGCATTTTGAGGCATTAACAATTTGTTGCCTTCACATTTTGAGGCGTCAAAAATCTCAAGCGAAAACAATATCATGTTCTCACATAATAAAAACGCTTCTTGGCAACTTGGTTGTTAGCTATAAAATTAGAAGCATAATTTAGATTTATTTACAAATTTGAATGTTAAATAACATTCAGAAATATTCCAAACTTTTTCAAACGGAAATAAAATTAAACAGAAACTGAATAATATTATGATTTTAATTATTTATAATGCTTTAAAAATTAATAAAAATTTTAGTACAGAGAAGTAGGTATTAATATAAAATTTTGTTCACACTGCTTTCGAGAAATATCAGATTTAACAAGGATTCGAATTTATTGGGTTTTTGCGCATACGCGAAATTCAGTGTTTCAGTTGCTCAATGTTGGGATAAATAACTCAGAATTATAAAAACATAAATAACAATCGTTAGTCATTTTATAATCGCATAGATGAGCTTTATTATTAAATTATTGATCTAATTGAAATTTATACAATAGCACATTTTTAAAAGGTAGCATCCAAATTGTCGCATGCGCAGAAGGACATTTATTATGCATTTGCTATTTCAGAACCTGCCCATATTACCATAAATTTATTAATGAAACAGTTCATTTGGGAAATACATCCACTTTTACTTTTTGAAACTAAAGTATTGAAAAGTTATTATATTTATCAATAATTAATTTTGTCTGTAAAATAAGAAAAAGCTAATTTCCAATTTACGTAACGAATTCAAAAATTTCTGTAAGAACATGAATCTTGTTCTTGCCATTTTTGGATTTACTGAAGCATCTTTCCATTTCATACTTTTTCATAATAATAATATGAACCGTTATTGTCAAATCGTATATAATGTGAAGCTTTTTTTTTTCTTCTATAATTTATTACAATATACATGCTGTGTTGCCCACTTGACAAGGAGGAATTTTTAAAGGATATTGGGGGGAAATCACAATTTCGAACAGCATAATTCAACTCAACTCATTTATTTTGGAATTGTGGAGAAACAACGTGTTGTCGACCGGGAATAGTAGTTTATCAAAATTTTTGTAATTTTTATCTATTATACTTGCAATGAAGAAAGAAAAGCATGTTACTAAAAAAGCAAAGATGGAAATTTGTAGTCAGAAAAAAGTAAGTCAATATTTTTATAAATTATATAAATCCTTATCAGTAAGTTAAAAAATAATGTGTGTGGATTAAAGTGTGCAAATCAACTATAAGCATTAAACTTTATTAAGGAAGAACATGAAATATTATAAAAACCATTGATCAATTTAGTAAAAAAAAAAATTGTAAATATAAATATTAATATATGTTTCTGAACACAGTTGTGAAGAATTTTTTTTAAAATGTTATTTTGTATAAACAGTGGACAATTACAAATATTCATCGTTTTTGTCTAAAAATTACTCATAAAACTAAGCAATTTCATTTCATATTTTTTTTTGAAATCGAAATGTAATTTCAATATATTTTGTGTCAGTTTTATCAAGTCCTCTGTTGGAAAATTCGTTTTACCTTGCAGAATATAGTTAGTCTGTTAAGTATGATAATGCGTAACGTACAATATTTGTATTCTTTTGGATGGTCAACTTTTCTTTAGAAAGTCCTGAGGAATTGTGAGATTTTCTTTCAGTTCTATGTAATGCCACATATTATGTTCTTTAATTTTATCTTTTTGTATGTTTGGATGAAATAAATTTGCGAATTTATTTAAAAAGGCCCCATTTTGGCTTTGAAAATTGTAAGAAATGAATTGAAAAGAGATATATTGTTAGAAAAATGGTTTGAAATCCACAATGAGATGATATCATCGATTATCTTTCTATTTTTTGTTGATTATTAAGGTAAAAAGTTATTCTAACAATATGTTTTTTTGACTTCTTTAATTATAAAAAACTGTTTGAAAGATAGATTAGCTCCAAATTCATTTCTAACAATTTTTGGACAAATGTTTTGATCGTCATACCATTAGCCGCAAGCAGCCCAAGGTTTTTTTTCCCCCCTGATTGTAATGATTTTTCTGTTATTTCTGATATTCATAACTGATATTTCTGTTTTAAAAAGTCTGATATTTTCTTTGCAATATGCACCTGTAAGTTTCCTTTCAAAAGTATTGGTGAAAATGAAAATAATTTTGATCACAGTTATTTTTTATTTCTGAAAATCAGTCTTCATATTTGTATTTGAAATCTTACGTCTATTCCTTTTTAATATCTGCTGTGCCAAATTTTTATTGATTCCTATAGATCTTAGGCGATGTTTTTTTATCAGATGGGAGAAGAAAAATAACAAGTTCTATTAATGAATTAGAATTTAATTTGTGGTATTTTATCAGCTATTGTCGATAGTTTAGACAAATCATTGCTGCATCTAAATAAAATATTCTGCATATTAAACAATAATTGTTGCATCCACAAGATATTTTTAATTTCATTTTTGCTCTGTCACAAACTTGCACCCTTCCCAAAGATGTTGATCTGATTTCTTATCACCTAATTCCAATTCAGTCATAAATTTTAATTTCCCTTTTCCCCCTTTTTAGAATTGGCAAGAGTTTCAGTAGTCTTCTTTTCTAATGGCCAAATATTTACTGGTGGTTTGCTGAGGATAGCAGCGACATATGACAATGTCTTTCCCTATTAATACAAAATGCCGAGCAACATTGTTATATTACATTGACTTTGGCTGGCATTCAGAATATTGAACATCATTATGAAAATGCTGTACAATATCTTGTATTAATAAGATTATTTTCATTGATCTTACTACATAATCATATTTCATGTAATCCTCTATAATTATAGCTCTGCGGGATTGGTCTTCAATCTGAACAAATCTTATTTGGAGTTGAATTTCCAGAAAGGGGAAATTTTTAGATTTACTCTTGCAATTGTTGAATTCTCTTGTGCTTTTTGAGCAATCTTGTTTGCAAACATTTTATTGGAAAGCCAATTAGGCACATGGTCGTAAATATAGATAATTAAATAAGGCCAAATGTGTTACGAGTATAAAGAGCATATTTTTATATATAATTGATACTTTTCCATATACGGGCAAATGATGTCGCTATTGAGAGCCAAATGCGAGTCAAGTCACTAAGCAAAACAAATGTCACTAATGTGAACAAAACCCAAACAAAGTTAACAGGTGTAACTAAGTGAAATGTAATGTAATTTTGCATTTTTTGGCAATTTTTCACCTTTCCCAACTAATGATTATTAGTCGATTTTCTTGTGCATATGTAAGTGAAAAGTACCTATAATTTTAATAATTATGAAGTAGGAAAAAAACAAAATGATACCCGTTTTTAAATAATAAATATTTGTCATACTGTACCAACAATTTTTATTGTACCCACTTTAGCAAAATGAAAATCATTTGGCTTGTGATGTTATGGCTAAGCCAATTTCTCCCTATGTGTGTTGTTTTTTTTACTGATCCCTAGTTAGCATGACAATATCAAACCAACTTCATAAATCTAAAAATTTCTAGAAAATCTAAACATTTAAAGGGTGTCTGTTGGAAAGTGAGTGATCATTTCCTGTTTGTCTCATAAACTCAGGGTTATATGTGGTTTTGTTAGAAGGGTTTGGTTCAATATGAAATTATGCTCCTTTGAATTTTATGACAGAGCTGAAACATGACCTCAGTGAGTGATGTTCAATCTGACAGGAAGGTTGCAAACTGACTGTAATATGCAGAACTACTTGGGTGAAGGGACTATTTCTTTTCAGTGTTTGGTTGACCTTCCAGTTCCTGAAATAGAAAGTGGTTTTATTCACTATATGTACTTACCTTTTAGTGTATATCAGTAATTCAGCCATAAGCGGAAGAATAAATAATTCTATTTTTAAGCCAGTGTGATTTAGCTGTAGAATAAGAGTTGCTAATTAAATTGTTGATTAAAATATAGAGAAATCTGTTTGCTTTTAAATATGAAGATGAATATTTTACTACTATCCAAATGATTGTGAATAACATTTCACTGATTTTTCGGTTGAAGTTTTGTTTAATATGTTGCGATTGTTGCCAATATGGCAATCCAATGAAACAATATTAGCAACTCTAATATCATTTTGGTTACCACTTTTGTACTGGTTGAGTTGTATATGAACTACAACTATTTTATGAAAAATGGTTAAATTAAAAATAATAACAAAAATATCAATTAAATATTTTAATTCAGTTGTGTGCCATAGTGTCTTTTTATTACAAGTAAGACACTGCAATTTTATTTTTAATGTGAATATGAATAGGAAATATTTATTCTTTGCAATTTTTAACTGATGACATGTACTTTAAAAAATTGTGTCTGAATTCTTAGTTTAAAAATCTGCGGAATTCCTTCGGGTTATGGTAATTCCTTTTGTGCTCTCTTGTTAATTTGTTATATCAGTAATTGTGCAAGAATGGATGTCTGGTGAATGGGATAGCAGGAAGCATTTTGAACCTATAGAATGGAGGAAGGAAGAGTGGAATATATATATTTTCTCACAGGTTGATGAAGTTAAGAAAAGGATGTTTTGTATATTCTGTGTCTCTTATCCTTACAGTCCTTATTTTCAGTATGCTAGCAAGGCTATTGGGTTCCTGTTCCTGTTGCTACTAAAGCTATTGAATCTATCTACATATATATATTTAAGTTTATTAAAAAATACTACCCACTGCCTTCTTAAGATGTCAAAAAGCATCACATAGTCTAAATTTTACTCTTTTCACTACAGATCAGCACAGCCAGTTTGGAAAAATTTCTTCATTTCAAAATTGTTAAAATAAACATTGATAGTGATGTTGGAAAAAGTTAGATAAACCAATACTTATCTGTAAAGATCATAAATTTAATGCAGAAAGTGGTAACCACAACTGTTTCATAGAAGTGCTTATTTCGTCAGCCTTCTTTATTGGTGACAACATTCTTGGCGTAGCAAGGGGCACACTAGAGTACAATATTAGAATTAGTCAATATTAGAATAAAAAATAGTTAAGAGTTTTCAATCATGAATGCCAGAACTTAATATTTACCTTCAATTTCTTTTTTCTAAATATTTTTGCAAATATATGAATCTTTAGATGCAAGGGAAATAGCTAGATTAGACATGCTATAACAAGATAAAATTGTTTCTGTTGTGAATTGCTAGCACCTACAAGAATAAACTTTAATATTCACTAAATTTAATTAATATTTGTATGATGTGGCTTACAATTTAGTAGAATTGAAAGGATTGAAGCAAAGATTGTTGTCTTCATAAAGAAATTAAGAAGGTCAAAAATCTAATAAAAAATTGCTGGAAATAATTAATATGCTGATCATATAATCTAGTTTAGACTATGGTTTACAGAGAATTTTTCTTCAATGAAAATACTGAGATTGAAAAGCTTTGATGAGAAAATATATATTGTGAAATATTTAATTGAAACATGTGTTGAAATTGAGAATTTTTATATGCTGAGTTATTCTCTCTCGAAATGTTAAAAAAATGCGGGGGAGGGGGGCAATCAAAGATTACAATCTCAAAAGAGTGAAAAGTGATTTAAAATCAAAGATAAAAAATATTGATACAATTTTTATACTATAGAAATCTGCAAACATATTAGTTGAAGAGACAGAATTTTTATTATTGAAATGGATAAATTAGGAATCTTAGTAGCAAAGGAAAGGCCAGAAGAAATTTTCAGTGTCTAAAATAGTCAAATAGTTTTAGAAATTTTGATTTTAACAAAGTAATTTAAAGCATTTTCATGGTACACTGTATAAAGTGCATTTGTTTAATGTAAATAATGATTTTTTTAAAATTTGTATTTTTCTATTGCATTTCCTTTCTCCCTAAAATGAAGTTAGAAGATTCTTATTGAATTATCATTTTTTTTACAATTTTTTTCTCAGAACTCTAAATATGTTTATGAAATTAGTATTTATTAATTTCTGTGTAGTGCCTACCGATAAAAGTGTTTATATTGTGATCTTGAAACCTTTTCTGAGCAGCAAATTTTAATTTATTAATTGAAGATGAGCATGACAAATGTATCTTTTGATTCTTTAACTTTCAAATTTCTAAAAATACAATTCCTGTAATGTTCTTGAATTTTTCTTTTCATAAAGAATAGGGACTTTACTAACAAATATAAAAACGGATTTGTATTACTTGTACAAGATGTGCAATATAGCATTGATTGATACATTTTTAATATAAAATTGTTATAATTTATAAGTATGAAATATTTTTATGTATTATTTTTGAATTGTATATTAATTGCATGTAAAGATTTTGCAATATTTCTTACATATATTTTTTTAAAAATACTTATATTTCATAGGTTAAAGAGGCCGTTAATGCATTGAAGTTATTGAATAAAAAATTTGTCGAAGAAGATATGAAAAAACAGCCTCTTTTAGAAGACACAGCTGAAAGTCCAATATATTTACAAGTAATGTTAAAGAAAATACCGCCTCCACAATTAATGCGAATGATAAGAGTGTAAGTATATTTATAAAAAATTTGCATATTAAAATTAATGGATTTTTTTAAAGTTATAAAAGCATTGCACTTTTTTCGGTTTTATATTTTCTGCCATTTTTTATTAGAATTTTATATATGTATATATTTTCTTATTATATTAGAATATTTTATTATTGGATATTACATTTTTCCCCTCAGTATCATAAACCTTTGCATCCCTATTAGTTTAAGAAATTTGTAATTTATCTCTTTTTATTTATTCATATTTTTCTATCTGTTAATTATATTAGTATGTTGGGAAAATAAAAACACTAATTAATTTTAGATAATAATTTTGTAATATTTTAAAGGCTTAATTTTTATGATTTTTAAAAAAATATAATATGTGCCTTTATTTCATACCTAACCTAAATATATTTAAAGTCTTCTATGTGTATGTTAATATGCTTTGCTTAATTGCTAATTAATGCTTTCATCGTTAACATATGATATGACCATCTTTACAATTGTATTTAATATTTTCTTTTTTGTATATTTATTAGACCCTTACCTCATTCTTTGATTACTGAAACTTCTGAAGTTTGTCTTATCACTGGTGATTTAGAAAAACGGAATCATAAAGCTGAAATAGAACCCACTATTTTGCATTACAAAGATCTTCTAAGAAAACATGGTATTACCAAGGTGGCTGAGGTATAAAATAATTTTCTTATAAATATTCTGATGGTTTTGTAAAATAAATAAAGTACATTCAAAATAATGAAATCTATCTATTCCATAGAGGACATTTAGAAGATGAAGTATAGCAATTGATGCATTAGTTATAAAAAATGAAAGCAATTTATTTGTAGATATGGAGTTTATAAAAAAGATAATTTTAAATCTTTTATATGTTTTTATTATGAAAATTTGTTTTTTTTTCAGATGTTTTTTATATCTCATCAAACAGAATGTTAAATAATTTGGGAAAACTTTATAAAGAATATACATGTATTGTAATGCATAAAGATTTCCATTTAAATGTAAAATTCCTGAAACATTGGTTGATAGTAAATCCATTAAACAGAATTTGCAATGTGGAATTGAAACTTTTATAAGCATTAAAAAAAAAAAAAAAGACTTTAATATATTTATTGTAAGCATATATAATTGTTCATTACCATTTGTAATACTCAGATAAATTGAAAATATTGTTTTCCTCTTTATATGTATATAATTGATGGATTGATTTATGTTTGTGTTAATAAATCTAAGTATTAATTGCCATTGCCTGAGGTCTGCAATTTTTTTAATGCTAATATGTGTCAGATTAAAGGTTATTGCTAATAATTTATCACCATTTTTCTGTATTATTATTTTGTATTTACCATTTTCTTTTTTGTGATTGGATCATTATTTGTTTCATTCAAATTTTAGTGATTAGTTTTGATTGGAGCATTTATGAACAATATTCATAATGAAGATCCTATTGCAAGGAAAAAGGAAATGTTATTAATGAAATAATCAGCAATCTGATCGATCCCATTTTCTAGTTTATTACATTTGAATAATCATTTTCTTAGGTAATCCCTCTTCGTCAGCTTAGGACAGAATACAAAACGTATGAAAGTAAACGTCAACTTGCTGCTGCATATGATGTGTTTTTGGCAGATAAAAAAATAGCTGGCGTTTTACCTAAGACTTTAGGAAAGTCATTTTTCAAGGATCGAAAGTATGTATTTTCTAACATTTATTTTATGCTCAATGTCATTTCATTTGAAATGTAAGACAGTAAAAATTATTTTTTTTCAGGCATAAAACATTTTACTAAATTTTCATTATTGACAACTGAACATTAAGCAGTATATAATGACTAAATAATTTTTAATAAAGGAAATAACTATTTGAGAATATTAATGAAATAAACTGATACAAGAAGAAAGTATTAAATTGTATGTATGTATATATATATAATATACAATAAAAAATTATCTTTCAACTTTTTCAAATTTGCCTATACATACCATGATTTTTTTTAAATAAAATCTTAAAATAAATTGAACTCTAACTGTGCATTTTGTTTTTGTATTAATTTCTATTAATTCTATAAAAGGGGAGGTGGATTTGTTATGGATAAACAAGCATTACTAGGAATGAGAAAATAGTAATAAATGTGATGGAAAATGGAGAACAATTGTATTACATGAAACAAATTGTTCATAGTAGTCGTAAATTCTGAACATCATTGATTGCTGGCTCCTGAATTTGGATATCAATTCTAATTGCTTTTGGTAACCTTTCTCTTCTGACATTTTTTGGAACATTTGTCAGTGTCTTTAAGTAGCTGAAGCCTATATGTTGTGAAGCTCAATATTTAAGGGGTTTTTTTTAATTTCTTTTTTTCTTCCTGTTAAATCAATAATTAGTCTCGCTTTCAGAATTCTGATTTGAAATATTGGGGAAATTTATCAAGTTATGGATGCCAGCTTTAAATATAATGCTGAAATGATCTTTTTAATCAAATAAGTAAATAATGCTACCTTTACTTTGATGGATTTTCTTCGTGTTATGTATTCCAAGCTGAAAGCAGTAAAAGTGGATTTAAGGTTGATGATTGGAAAGTTGGAAAAGGCAAAACATTGGACTAGATAGAAAATATCTGTGACTTTATTGTTAAATTTTATTTATGATTTATTGACCTACATTATGGAAGACAAAAACTTGGATATAAATGGCAGATGATAAATTTTTACAATAAATGAAAAAATTTGAATTGTGCGATTCATGAAAAATTTTATGTTCGTATATTTTGCTTTCTTGTTATTGTAAGATATGCATAAGGAGAAATGCATTTTGAGATTCATTTGTCTAAATAAATCATGATTAATCTAAAAAAATATTAACACTGTATACAAAAAATAAATTGTTTGCAGGAACATTAAAATTCGATGAATTATTTGAGAAGGTCGGATTAATTAATAATAAATAGAAAAATTAAAGATTAAAGGAATATTAGCATAGTAATTTCTCAGCAATTAACTCTCTCTCTTAATCAATCCTGATAAATATTCTGCTGTAGTCAAATAAACGATAGCCTTATATCTTATTTACTATCTTCTATTTGAAGATCTACATGAGCTTGATTTAGAGAGAGAAGAGAAATCATATGTGCTGAATTTATCAGTTTCAGATCAAATGGTCTAGCCTGTAGAACAGCAACCAACATAGATGTAAAGTATTCTCCTGTATTATTAGTATAGATTATAATTGATCATTGAAATATCTAGAAAAAGTCAAAAAATGAAGTCTTGAAATTGTGGGGATTCTGTGGCTTTAATGCACGAATTGCCATTACCATAAGTAGTGGGGGTCTATGTATAAAATATACATTCATTCTAAGTATGACACTTTTATTTAGAAGTTTGTTTTGTCTTTGTATAAATATTAGTTTGATGGTTTTTTTGTTTGTATATTACCAGGTTCCCCTTACAGATTGACTTGAAGAGACCAAATTTAAAAGATCAAATTGATAAAGCTCTTTGTCAAACAGAATTTTCTTTAACATGCCGTGGCAACAGCTAGTAAGTAAAGTACATTTTAGTAAAAAAAGTTTATCATCAATGGATAGTAATGTTTAATTGCTTTTTTATGTGTGATTTTGTTATATAGAATGTAACTAATATTCTCTTTTAATGAGTAAGTTAAATTTTAATTCATTGCAATTAAAATTTAATTTTCAAAATTATGTGCAAAATTATAGCTTTCATAGAATTTTTATTCAAATCAAGAGATAAAATTTCTTCATAGCACATAAATTAAAAAATTCTTTTTAATTGTAGATATGATTTCCTGAAGCTAAAAAGTGTAGAAAAAAAAAAAACAAAAAAAAAAAAAAAAAAAAACTTTATTGGTTAAGAAAAGAAAGAAAAACATATACATCATTAAATACTTAGGAGAGAGAATGCTTAAATTTGATTATTGCATATTAATTTCCATATATTGTTTATATATTATTTTTGTTTTATTCGATAATCAATTTTATTATAGTGCCCTGGAAGTTGCACGTTTATCAATGAAGGATGAGGCCATTATGGAAAATGTAAAGACATCTATTGATGTTTTAACAAATAAGCTTCCTGGAAACGAAAAGAACATTCTCAGCCTTTATATAAAAACAGCTAAATCTAAAGCAATTCCAATTTTTGTATCCTTAGGTAAGATATAAATTCAACTTATCAAAACTTTCTAACAATATGAATTTAAACATATTTTTTAGTAACTTCTGATAAGTTGAAAATTAATACATTAGCCCATTTTAAAAAAATGACTTATATCACAATTTTTAAAAGATTTTAAATCTCAAAATAATTTGTCTAAAATAATTTCTGAAACATTTAAAATAATAAATGTAAGCTTTTTAAAATTTTATCATTATTTAAGCAGAAATATTTTTGAAAAGCTGTTCATTAAATTAGTGATATAAATTGAAAAATTACAATGATATTAATATACAAATGGTATTTTAATAGGTTCTTTATATTGCAAATGGGATGATTACAAAAATAATGCATTGCATGAATAGGGACTTTTCCATATAACTAGTGTAAATCTCACCAAACAGAATTTATCAGGGACAACACTCAGTATCCACATATATATGCAGGGTGTTATGGAATTCAACTGACAAATTCGCTGGGGTGATATCAAGAGGATAAAGAGTGACCATACATCATGGAGCTTCAAAGAAGTTTAATTGGCGAAAATCGCAAAAATATAGAATCGAAAAACTGTTGGAAACAGTAAAAAATTAATAATAATAAATAGTGTTTAAGCTATGAATTTTTTTTAAAGCAAAAGCATCTTCTTAAAAGTTTTTTTTTATGTTGGTAAATTGAAGATTTGATTATCTAGGGGACTGTAAATTACTGAAAATGGAAAAGTAGTTTTGAACCCATATTTGCAAAAATATTAAAAACCGAAAAAAAAAAGCTTGAAAATGTAAGGAATTTTATAGTCTATAATTCAATATAAGCATGTAGTGTGAGAACTGGGGAGTTTTAAACATATTCTAGAAAAACCAAAATGAGAAGCAGCAAACATCACTTTAACCTCAATACTGATGTTCTCTGAGAGCATTGTCAAATCTGAAAGACAAATTCAGAGCAGGGATAATAGGCATTAAATTGATGAAAAATTATTAGAAAACATAGAGTCACATTTTTCTAAGAAAATCACAAATCGGGTGCAGTTCGCTCACTGGATGGATGATTGATGCCATACAGGATTTTTACAGAAATTGGTCAAATTCATCAACACCCTATGTGTGTGTATGTGTATATAATGCTGTTTCCTCCTTGGATATTCTGTTTGGCATTGCCTGAGCTGGCAAAACGGAAAAATATCCCCTTGAATAATATAAATATTTATTTGATCCTTTTCTAATTATAGTTTTATTTCAGTTGTATTTTGATTGTTATTGTTTAGAATCTTATTGTGATTATATATTTTATTTTGTCTTTAAACCATTTTTCAGTAAAAGCATATCATGCTCTAAAAGTTAACTTATTAAATTGAAAACGATAAGTATTAAATACATTCGTGCAATGTTTTTTAAATATTGGGAACTGCATGTGGTATCTTCAGCATTAATCATTTCAGTTTTTTGGTACTCTTAAGAAATAATTATATTCAGTGTAAAATATTTTTCAAAACTTCTAAGAATGTATAAAAACAATCATTTATATTTTTTAATTGTTATAAATACAGTATCTTTATTTCACAATTGAGTATAATTTAATTTTTAAAAATGATTTATTTTAAAATAAATTTATTATAAATTTCAAAATTTTGCAGAGATTTTAAAATTGTTTTCGTAAAATATTGCTGAAAGAATTTTCTAAAATCCTCCTTTCTACTACTGTGTTTTTCTATTCATGTATATTGTTGCCATTTTATTATTTTTGCTGTGACTTTTGAGATATCCATTTAGAAATAAGTGATAATATCTTTTAGATGTTTTTTTTAGGTAGACAAAAAATATTCAATACTCATTTTTATCTTTATTTTCAGATTTTTCAGATGATATTTTATGGAAGAAACCACGCAAAAATGAAAAATTTAAACTTGATGAATTAAGCACTATAGATGGTGCAGAAGTTAAAGTATTCCGAGATGGAAGAGTTGTTCTTAGAAAAATGAAGAAAGAATCTAGCAGTAACGAAAATCTCCCTGAAGATGATAAAAATATGGATTTAAATGAGTCATTATCTGATGTTATTTTGGAAGATGAGGACACTCAAGAGCCTACTGCTGTTGAAGTTCCTTTAAAAAAGAAGAAAGGCAAGAAAACTTCTGATTTAATTGAAACTACAGATGATGCTAAATTGGAAAATGAAGATTTTGAAGATTCTGTTGCTATTAAATCTCTGGTAAAAAAGAAGAAGAAAAGTAAAAAAGACTATGAATTAGAAGAAGTCACAAATAATAAAGAAAGTAATCAAGATTCAGTTGTTAATGAAGTTCTAAAAAAAAGTAAAAAGGCTAGAAAAAATGCTGATTTAGACCAAGTTGTAGACATTTCTCTGGTTGAAAACGAGAATCAGGACTCTATTAGTGAAATTTCCTCAAAGAAGAAAAAGAAAGGTAAAAAAGTTGTTGAAGACCATGTCTTGGATGATGCAGAAATGAAAACAGAAGTGCAGGATCAAAATTTGACTTCCAATCTAACTTTTTCAAAGAAGAATAAAAAGAAAAAGGATTCAAGCCATTTTAAAGCAGATGAGACTCTTGAAGAAATCAGGGAAAGTAGTATACCTTTAAATTCTAAGAAAAGAAAAATACATGAAGACATAACCAATGAAAAGGCAACTAAATATAAAAATTGGAAGGCCTTTGAAATTGAAAACAAAGATGCAATTGAAAAAATCACGAGATCTAAAAGACACAAAAATATTTCTAAAGCAGTTGAAGATATTAATTTGGAAACGACTTCAAAATCTAAAAAAGGAAAAATTAAACTTAAAGATGCTGCGAATATGGAATCTTCTTTAATATCTATGAAAGATGAAGAAATAATGCATTTTGGAAAAACACCTTTGAAATCCAAAAAAATGAAGGGAAGAAATGCAGACATCACAGCTAGTGATTCTTTAATATTGAAAGAAAAAAAAGTTGGTGTGGATAATAATGTCAAAACTAGTTCTAAATTAAATAAACTACAGAGAAGTGATAGAAATAGCACAAGTATACCTGTGAAAGCAAAGAAAATAAAAACAAAATAAAAAATTTTGTACACTTTTTTGTTTTTAATTCAGTTTTTTATCTTTTATTAAAAAAAAATTAACATTACATCTTCCTAATCTTGTTTTATTTTATATTCTATACTATATATTATCAAAATAATTAGAATGAATTTTTGAAAATTCATGTAAACTTATCTAACCTGATCTGCGTTTAAATTCAAAATGAATATCGCAAATAGTTTAATGTTATTTCTGTTCTTAAAAGAAAAGAAAAAGGAAGGATTTTTGTTAGCATTCAGTTTGATTGTGCAGTAGGAAGTGTTATATATTTATAGATATAAAAACATTCAACTGTATATCATAGTGTGCCAAGATATAAATATAAAGGCTCAGAAACTTTAAACTTAACATTGATTTCAATAATTGTTTTCTCTTTCCAAAATTTAAACGATTTCTAATAAAAGTATGAGGCTTAAAAGTTAAGGATTGCCAATTGTAAAGCTTATACTAAGAATAAAGTTCAATTTGAAACTGAAACAGTAATGATCAGTTTAACAAAATATGTTCGACAATTTTTATGGGATTTTAATTCATTCATTTTGAAGACTGAATATATATTTTAAAAAATAAAAGCTTTTTTTCTAATTAAATTTATATATGTGTGCGCGTAATAAAATTATATTTTTTGATGATTTTTAGCACTATACCAAACAGATTAATAGTATTTTGAGCTATTAAGTTTGGTCCAAACATACTTTTGTAAATCAAAATTGGAAAAAAAAATAAATTGAAATGTGATTTTTGCTTTTAAAAATTATTTTACTAAAAGATTTGTATCTTAAGATTTAAAATATTTTCTAAAGATATTGAAATAATTATTATTGTAATTAATATTGATAATATTGCTTAATTTTGATAATTTTTAAAAATGTTTTTATACATAATTTGTAGGTATACTTTTTATTGTTGAATAAGATGCAGAAAATTTTCAAGTTACTAGAAATATTTAATCTGTAATTTTAATAAGAAATTATCTAATTAAGATAGTAAAATGTACATTATATGTATATTCTTTGACAAGTTGCAATTTTTGTGAAATCTATAAGCAAAATTATACAATTGCATCATATTCAATATATTTGTGACAGTTTTTTTTTCTTCTATTGTTTAATCTTCATGCTTTAATCTAATCTTTTTTATTATTATTTTCATAATATGGCATGTGTAAAAGAATTGCATAGATTTGAAACTGGAATCAACCTTCTGTTTTACATGGAGAATAACAAAGTGGAAATGTAGAGTGAATGCAGTTACATATTTTCTGCAACTGTTGTGTTATATATAGCTACTATAGTAATCAATGGCGTTGTGTGGGTTTCAACCACCCAATTCTTTGGCCAAATTCCCTGACCCCTTATTTAGATATTTAAATTCAAAATGCTTTAAGTTTTCAAATATTCTAAGGATATTTTTTTTTGACAAGAATAAATTTGTTACTGTGTATTACATGGGGTAAAGATAAAAGTCATTTCATTACAACATAATTTCATATTACATATATTCTGTTTTGCAAGTATTCTTGTCACTGTCAAATTTTTTTAACACAATGTAGATACACATTTTCCAAAGAGGTCAAAATAGTTAACTGGTTAAAATAGGGAAAAAAAAATCTATCTAATCATCTGTAGAATTATCAGATTGATTCAAACTTCAAAATTATGTTTAATGTTATTTAAATCTAAATACTTATGTATGGGATTTCTAATCCATTTTTACATAGCTGCATGTTTTTGAGAGGATTTAAGCAGAAAAGGATAATATCAATCTTTGTCATTGGGTAAGAGTTAAAAAGTTACAAAATTATAAATTCATCTTATAATGGATAATAGAATAATATTTTGTTTTATATTTTATCCATCTAATCTTGTGGTATGGAAAATTTGCTCATTTTTAAGAAATTGAGAATGAACACATATGTAAAATTCTTTGGAAGGAAAATAAGCATACTTCATGAAACAAATTATATACTTTGAAAATGAATTTAGATTTGATAATTTCTTGCATGAGCATGCTAGCAGAAAGAAAATATTTAAAAAATATTAAATTCTAAAATATATATATATAAAACTAAAACAATTTTAAAATTCAAAGAACAGGCTAATCAATTTATAAAATATGTTACAAAAATACTTTTTATTCAATTGAATTAAGAGAAAAAAATTCATTTACCATAAATTTAAAAAATTACATTAAATAGATGATTTAATTTTTAATGTATTAATTAGTTCTTAATTGTTTTATACATATATAAATAATATCCTATCATCAATTTATAATAATATTTAATCATTCATCATCATAGGTAATTTGTAAATTGCTGTCCTACTGTAACTTTTTATAGTGTGGTTTTATAAAAATGAAATAATTAGATTTTATACTAAATTTATTATGCTTGAATTATCTATTAAAAAGCATATTTAATTAAACAATTTTTCTTGGAATGCTCTGGAAAAAAAATTAATAAAGTTTTGAAATTCTTTAGGAATTTGAGGAATGAAGCATTAAAATAACAAATGTAGCAGTTACATTATATCTTCTCTTTTTACTAGATGGCGATGCCTCATTAGCCCATCCCATAATGCATTGCAAGTCTAATAAGAATAAGATTTGATGCTGTACTATTAAGCTGTGCATGTAAATGTCTGATGTTTGTGCTTGTTAAGTGTGTGAATGTGATAATTAAAAAAATTTTGCCCAAACATACATCCTGTTGCTTCCTGCACAGATCATAATCATCATTCCACCACACAAATAGATAAAAATTATTTAATTAATATATATATTTCAATTTACTTAATATTATTAATAAAGCAATAAAAATAATTTATTGCTTACACATTATGAAATGCTTATATTATACAATTCCATTTCAATTTAAAATAGTAATTTCTAGAAAACAAAGTTTTATAGAATGTTTTGTTTTTGATGGATAAAACGTTTGAAAAGATTTCATTACAGACCACATATTTTAAAATTAGAATATTAAAATATTAGCATGCTTTATAAAATTTTTTTTATTTAATGCAATGGCAAAAAAATAAAAGGACTTCTTTCTATTAAATTATAGAAATTTTATTACTTAACTGCTGGTCATAGAACATTTAAAAAGAATCTGCGAATTAAGAGAAAAACTTACTTTGTAACTTCTAAGGATTAATTTATTAATTAATTATTAAATTATTTTCTTCTTGCTCAGTAAATAATAAAATTATTTAGAGAAACCTGGCAAAAAAATAAGTTAGGAAAACAAATTTTTTATAGAATATTTTTAAAAAGTGGGGGAAAAACAGTAGGTGGTGTGGGGGTAAAGGCTATTGTAATTAGATGTAAAACGTTAATTATTATTAAAGTATTTATAATTGTAAATTAAACCATTATTACTAATTCAATAATAAGGAATAAAGAATTATTATTCCAACTTAATTGTGTGTCTCAAAATTTTTTATCATGTGTATTTTCATATGTTAAATTAACTTTCATCCTTAGTGGTAACTAATTACATTGAATTTTTTTTCCCTACAGAAAAGAGTTATAACAGAATCATGAGATCAAACAATAATTTCAAGCTTTTTATTAATTAATATTTCTACATTATGTGCCATGAAAAATATAATCGTCATAGTACACTAATGTTCTACAAAAATATCACATTTTGAAATAATGCACAAGGTATATCACAAGCAAATACAAAATATAGAACTGTTATATAAATGAATTTTTAAACAGAAATCATACAATCTAATTTTCAAGGAAGTAAAACATTTTTCAATAAAACTAAATTTTTAAAGAGCTTATATTTAACAACTGGATAATTACTATCATATTTTTTTCTTTTCACTTTCTATATAAAACTACTTACTACTAAAATATACTTCAAACAAATTTATTTTTAAACACAACTTATTGAAAGCTACAGTAATTTGAAAAAATTTTCATACTACCCAAGTATAAGTTTCAGTTAATTAAGTAAATCATGTAAATCAAATCATATTCATTTTCCAAATTGAGTCAGCTCTTAGGTCAGGACCAGAATAATTTTAAGACCCATCACAATTATTATTATTCAGACTTTGAGTGCTTCAACCAAGTTAAATTATCTAAATAATAATACATTTTACAAAATAATAAATAAAAATAAAGCAAAAAAAAAAAGGCACTTATTTTTCTTGCTAACAGCTTACATTTTTTTTTATATTAGTAGTTTAAAATTAGTTTCTTTATAAAATAGGATTTTATAAATCAACATCCATGCATACACAAATTGTATGCATGACTAATTTTAATGGCTACTTTATAAGTATAAAAAATACTAATATGAGAACTTCGTAAGAATAAATTTAAAATGATATACAACTACTGTATAAATGTTACAAATTAATTAACAGTTTAGTTATAAACTTTAATCCTATTGTTGCACATAATATATTTAATCCTACAATTAGTTAAATGGCTTGAAATAACTACCTTTTGGTTCAAAGTAAAATCAATGCAATAATTGTTAAGTGTTAATGACGGCTCTACCTATAGTTCATTACTTAAGATGGCTTGTGTTTGGTTCTTAAAATTTTATCAGATGTCAAACTAAAATACCATTTTTTTTAACAATCTAATAAGAATGACAGAATTAACAAAACAATTTAAGTATCAAATATTGAAAATTTTTGCATAATGTTAAGATTGAAAAATTTAGAAATGATTTTTAAAATCAGGAAAGAAACATTTACTGTTATTAAAAGTAGTAATATTTCAGGATAAATTTTAGAGATTAATTACAACACACTATTAGAAGAAGGCATTTCTATGAAGATTAGAATTAGAAAAAAACTATGAAAAATACATATTTTGTACCATATACTACACAAGTGTGAAATTCTTTGTCTTGTATCAATCATGCAATCTTTGTCCATTTCCTTTTTTTATAATTCTGATGAAAAAAATAAAATAAAACTTTGATATCTAAGCTAACTTGTAATTTGAGCCGCCAGTTTTAAAGTGAACCAACTTCCAAGATAATTTCAGAATTAATTTTTAACTCTCTGTAATAAAACTGCTGATTATATATGTTTACAGTTCTGTAAGATATTATCTATGAGTATTTTACTGTATGGCTAGCATATTCTAGTCAAAAGCAGATACTTGAAAAAAATGAAGAAAGAAACTAAATGATTATTGCAAAATCTGTGATTTTGCTCTTTGTGAAAATTTGTCCTTTCGAACATACTATACCAAAAGTAAAAAATAAATTTAATTACAAATAAATGCTGTTTTTGATTTTTGTGCAAGATTTGATTAAGTTTTCATAAAAAATGTATTAAAAAGTATGAATTAAATATTTTTATCAGTAATTTAAAAAAATAAAACAAGTTTTTTTCAATAATTTCTCATTAAATATTATTTCTCAGACATTTAAATAGTTTATTGCTACTAATGTGTGTTTCACAATAAAAAGATCCAAAGTTTATTTGTACACTTTACTATTCACACCTATTTAAAATTGTGCTTTCAAAGCGATTCCCCTTTCTTCCACAATTTAGAATATAGATACATGAAATTTAGAATAAAATTCTGTAGCAGATTTTTTTTACTGTGCATATAACAAAAATATCTCTTACTTAGTATAGTAAGTAATATAGTAGAAAATTAATTTGCACTTTATTTATTATTATAATGGATGTCTAGTAAATTACCCATTCAACAAAATTTTCTATTAAAAAAAAAGACATTGGAAAACCTTTAGATGTTATTTATTATCTACATTCCAAAAGATAATTTCTATTTAATTTTTTTTTTTTTGCAATATTTTATCATTGTTTATTTGCTGAAGTTTCAAACAAAAGCTATTAAATATGCCATTATGGCTTTTGCTCTGTCCTTGGAAGTAAACAAACTGTTGCAATTTTTTACTTGAAGACACTGCGATAAGTGAACACCCTGAAATGCATAATATATTGTAAAATATTATGAAAATAATAATATAGAAAGTGATGAAAATAATAATAAAGAAGCTATATTAAAAAATGTATAAGAAGAAATACTAACACAGTCTTTGAGAAAGTACTAAAGGAACTACTATTTCAAAAAAAATTCACACATAATGTTTCAATCAACTTTTAAAAATAATGGGTTTCTTAACAAAAATGTTAAATTTTTTAGGAAAAATAAAATTTTCATATTAAAACGGGACTAAAAACTTTTTTACAGTCTTAGATATGTGCCAAAGTCAACAAAATGAGCATGCAATTGTTTGGTCATTACTTTCTCATATATGAAGTACAGAGAAAGTATTGTAATCATTAAAAATTTCTGACAAAATTTTGACAAATCCTCGTGTTTTAGACATCCCTGAGTTAAAAAACACATACTTTTATACTGTCTGTATAAAAGATAACTCAAAAACACTTTGAGCTATCTTTGAGAAAGATGGAATTGGATATATGGTCTTCCAACCAAATTTATAGAATTCTATCAAATTTTTAGCAAAATGTATTCTGAGGAAATCTATTTGACTGTTTTAATATAAACTAACCAAAGTCTGCCTGTTTGATTAAAGGTCAACATAAAAAGGTGAAAACTGATAAAAGGTAACAATAACTAAAATACAAAGAGAGCTGGAAGAATAAAATTTGATGATATTGTAGATGTAAATATGTTTATTCTATCAAATTTTGAGCCAAATCCCCAAAAGTGTTGACTGTCTGACAGTTTATTCTTTCAGAAACATGTAAACACGATAACTCAAAACACAATGACTTCAATATATTAAATTTGGTATGTGATTTTGGGGCTACAAATGTAGTTCTGTGTAAAAGTTCATTTTAATCGATTGGGAAAAATAAAAATTCGATTTTTGGATGCTATTAACCGCATGCTACGAAATGATTGCCAAAAAAACTTATCAAAGATCACACAACAGAGTCAATGAAAATGCTAAATGCATGACGAAAGTTAAAAATTTCATAATTATTGTAAGCATATGCCATGGAAGGTGATCTTTAAGATAACACCTTTGTTGGAGAGCATGCAAAAAAATCTTGGAGAGACCATTTTCTCAGGTTTTCTTTTCAGTTATAAAGTACAATAAGATTTAATTAAGTAGATTTTACAGCATTACCAAAATAAAAATTATGTTAGAGGATAGAAAATTAATGGATAATTATGTAGCAATGATAAATGTTGCCAAATATTTTATATCTTTAATTCAATATTTAGATTTAAATATGAAATTAATATACTAATAATTTGTCTCTGATGCGCACACCTAAAATTTCTTCTAAAGCACTTATATCTAATGTCTTAACTTATTGTTGTATCATAGATAACAAGTAACTAAATATAAATTTGATTCATTTAAATTCATTCTTTTAAATTTAAAATATCAGTTAAATAGTTTAGAGACAAGAAATTCTAGGAAAATATTATGAAAGATTGAAATGTTCAAAGCTAAAAATTATACATTCTAGATTACTTTTTAAAGCAGCATTTGAAATCTTTTTGCTATAGTTACAATCAAAAGAAAAATTGTATGCATATGATTTGATTATTTTGCAGGTGCATCAGTTTCTCAAGGAAGGATGTTATTTTTTTCTCCTGAATAAATGCTTTAGCATAAATGAGGTTTAAAAAAATTGCATATGAATTATTAAGCTCTAAGTGTTATTTGCATTAGAATTTTAAATGCTTGATTGATGTCTAAAATTTCTCCTCCCCCTCCCCCACACAAAAAAAACTAAAACTTATCATCAGATATCTTCACAATAAATGATATGCATTTTTAAAAATTTCAAATGAATTGGTAAGGAAGAACATATATATTTTTTAATATTTGTTATGCACATTATTAAATATTATATTTTGATTGCAGTTGAAAATATTACAACTGAAATAATCAATGCTGAACAACTACTACAGAAAAAAATCATTTAAATGATTAAAATCAGAGAAATAAATAAATGGCATTTTTGCTTTCTAACTTAAAAAAAATATTGCATTTAATAAAATATGATTTGAAACTAGGTATGAAAACAGTATAGTCATTCAAATTATTTAACAATTTTTTAAATTAAAAAATATTAGTGGTTAGCATTTAGATTTTAAAAGCAATAATACTATTGCTTTTAAAATAATTATTAAATCTTTTTAGAGAATTCGACAATGAAAATGTCACTTGAACTAATGACTTCACACTAGTGAATAATAAAAATATACAAAATATCACATTCTAGCAAATATTAAACATGACAGATGTATTTTTTATTGATGAATACATGTTTCTTTTTCTCTTTCTCCTTGTTCTATTCTGAATTTCAGACAGATGATATTTTAAAATGTCATAGAAATAACTCCTATCAAAGAAATTATTATGAAGCAAACATTTTGCTCTGCTTTCTTAAGAAACTCAGAATAAACCTAAATGAACATAAATAAATAAAAGGATGCTCATTAATAGATAAAAAATTTCATCATTTGCAAACCAAAAATGATAAATACACCAGTGTAATAAAAATTAAAATTTGTTCTCATTTACAAAATATGTACAAAAAATTTAATATTTCACAATTATTTTTCTCATTTTTTTTGTCTGCAACATTTGTCACACAAATTTAAGATGATGAAAACATTAGGCCGCTGAAGAAGTTAAATTTAATATAAATATAATGTATTTAAGATAATATACAAGAATCATGCTATACATGATAAAAAATTAATCATAAAATTTCTTCTAAAAAATCTAGTTTCTGTAATCTAAGGCATTTTTAATGCATCAATAAATCAGTATTCATCACTAAAGCTAAAAGACTAGTCAAAATATTATCTAAAATTTTAATCTTCTAATACTTAAGTACATTTCTCTACAAAAAGCAGTCTGTAAGAAGCCTTTAGGATATAACTTCAAGTAATTTTATAGAAAAGAATTCATTGATAAATTGTTTGATATCTAAAATATGGTACTTGTAGTTCAGGTATTGTAAAAATTTTGAAAGATGTTTATTAGCTAAACTTAAAATATTAATAATTATTCCTCAGTTATACTGATTATTTCAAAAACTAATTCATTTCAAATTCTAAAATAATAAAAAAAAGGGGGATAAAAATATTCTACCATGTTTTGGTAACATACAATGGTAAATTCCTAGATACAAATTATATAGCAGCAGTTATAATATACAATACATTTTTATGTATATATTAATATAAAATTGTTCCATTTTTACAGTAATTAGATTTTTTCACTAATGGGGAACTAGTATCAGAATTATTTTCATAATTGTTATTATTATTAGCAGTATACTTATGAGCTTCTGAGTAAAAAGTATCACTAAACTGCATCTTTGAAGTTTGTTGCTTTGTTGCTCCATTAGGTTTTAAAACTAATTCTAATTCTTGAAAATTCTGGAACCTTAAAACATCCTTGTCTTTACGAACTATTGTGTTGGGAAGTTTTCTTAACTTCAATACCTATAAAAGAAAATGGTCTATAAATATAAGAAAAGAATGGGTATCAGTTAATCAATGTTTAAAACAAAGCATAATTGCATTAATGAAAGTTTGATTAATTTTATTCAATGACTTTTTATTTTGAAAATAAATTTAACTGTAATTCATTGGATAATATCTTATTTGGAAGACAATTTTGAAGTTTAAGGAGAAAAAAAATCCTGTTATAGCACATTAAAATTTTTTTAATAATAGACTGTAAAAGCTGTTTGTAAATCAGCAAACTGTTAAGCACTACATTTCTTGTAGAATTAAAATTAACTTAATGCAATACACATTCTCACTATGAACATGTGTAATTAAAGAACACTACTTACTTTGAAAAAATTCTTATCCTTTAATTGTTTATTTGTGATTCTAGATAAATTTCCTTTTCAAAAACTACTATGGTTTCAAATGTTTTAAAAAGATACATTCAAAATATAAAATAATCAAAAATTAACTTACACTTTTAGGTGTCACTTCTAATTCTTCACAGCATATTCTACATACATTTTCATATGTCAAATCTTTTAATGGCACTTCAATTTCAATGAAATCAGGATCTATAGAATCTGCAACTCGAACTTTCAAAACAATTTCTAAAATGAAAATTTTCCTTTTATTTTCATAAAAATAATAACAAAAACTAGCATGAAAGTAATAATGTGAATATTATCACAGAATGAAATCAATATTAATAATTTATTATACAATGTATAATAATTTCTTTCATATATAAATTAAAACGAAATAACACCTGCAAAACATAAAATAAATGTGAAAATGATGCTTAGCATTCACTAAACAATTATCAAGTAGTTGTTTACCATATAAGCATGATTTTGATTGTTTAAAATTCTATCCTTTAAGCAAAATGATATTAGCAAAACTCATCATAGAAGAAAATTTAATTTTCACATATTTAGATTTTGCTGATGGAAAATGTAGTGATGATTTATAAGTAGCCTCAAAATACCAACCAATCAATTAATCTTTTGATGAAATGATACAAACAGAACATATGCTGTAAAACTGTAAAATTCATAATTAAGATGGATACTGAAAATTATATGCATAAAGATAATTGATTATATACAAATTAAAGTTATGATTATTTCTTGTGCTTCTAAAAATAAATTCTAAATTTATAAATAAAACATGTATTATTCATAATATACCAGGATTATTAATATTATTTACATTTTAATCAAACACATTAATTATAGAAGCCTTATGTCTGAATTTTTAAATTACCTTCACATACAATGTTTGAAATAAATACTGCAAAGCAATTTTCAAAAACTAGTTTGCAAATGATTGCAAATAAATTTGAGGCTTTAATTATGACAAATTATTGTTGCATGCAAAATTTATATAAAAATAAATGATTATCACCTTCTTCAAACTTTCTTTTTGAATCATTGTCAGGATAATTATTTGAGTATAAAATATCTGCATTTCGCTTATCCTTTTTGTCAATTTTTGGTGCTAAAGCTGGATTGGCCAAGTAATTAGGAGTGATAGCAAGAGAAGGTTTAGTTTGAAATTCATTTTGTAATTCTGAGTTGCCTGTGCAAAATAAACAAATGATATTAAAAATAATTCATGTAATACTTTATATAAGATAAAACAAAAAGATAAGAATAAAAAATTAATTCTCAATATATACTTTAAAAAAGGAAATAAGTTTTAATAAAAAAATCATATATAAAGCTGTCAACATCCATGATTCATTAAAAAAATCATCAGCATATCAATAAACACAAAGAGTAACTCCTAATTAGCTTAGGAATGTAAAATGACTGAATAATTGATTACCTAGATTGTGATGGATATATGGATACTGTGAAAAAAAAAATGGTGCTAATATGGCACAATCATACGCTGATTCCATATTCAGCTCTAAATTGATATCTGTCATTAGTTTTAAGTTTGTTAACCAGGTAATATCAGCATTATTGTACCTTAAGAAGAAGTTAGAATAAAACACTTAAGCTGCTCTACAAATGAAATGCTGGTCATTAACAAGTTGCTTATAAAAAAAAATGTCATTTCGAAATTCTATTTTATTATGAAACTCCTTTTATCAACTAATATATATAAGATATACCACACATTACAAACTAATTTGCTACAATAAGTTTAACTGAATTATAAACCCAGTTTATAGCCAATCTAAAGTATCAATCATTGCACATATTTCTAAAAGATATAATTAAATCAGTCACATATTGTTAAGTAATTAAAAAGAAAATTCCAAAGATGTATATTACAAAGACTATAAAAGCAAGCTGTTTTCTGCTCTCATGAATTATAATCTTAAAACTAAAATTGATGAAATTAATAAATAGAATATAATTATTTTTTCAATAAAAATTGTGAATTTCTAAACTACTTCATTTTGTTCATGATATGAGATTAAGCAAAATTAAAATATTTGATTCATGACAAATTTCATGCTAAATAGAAATTATGCAAATATACTCAATGATGATTACATATATATATATATACACTATAATTTTGTAAAGGATAAAAAATACAGAACTAAAAATTCTTTATTTAAAAGATATCAAAATGTTGGACTTGTTATTTTTCTCTTAATCAAAATAACTAGTTTCTAATAATACTATTTTATTTTCAGTATATATATATATATATATATATATATATTAAAAATAAAATAGTTCAAATTTCTTTTTCGAGCATATTAATCAAGCAAGGGCATATTATATTAATGTCACTATGCATTTATTTCATTTGAAAAGAAGAAAAAAAGAGGCATAAATATAATAAAAATAAATTTAAAATAATACATTTTTTTAATTTAAGAAAAAAAAAGTTGAGTTAAAAAAACTTCAACAGCAAAATCAGTATGTTACCAGATAAGATATTATGTATCTCTTCACTTTTAGCTACTGCAAGAGGCGATTCTCCATAAACTGATGTTAAAGACGAGTCTGCACCCTGTGACAATAATAAGCGGACTATAGATGGGTGACCTCGTTTTGCTGCCCAGTGCAAAGCAGTCCTATAAAAAAGAATAAGAAAAGGATAACCAACTATCACTATTATGATCACTACTCAAATGATAAAAGTTCATCTTAACATTGTTTCTTAAAGGTTGATTAACTAAAACTCAGCATCTTTTATGTATTAACAAGAAAAGATACAATTTTCTTAAAAAGCTTTCTTTTTTAATGAAATAAGACAAATGTAAAGATAATGCAAATTTAAACACAAATTTATAGCTCAAATTATATTTCTATTGACTTTCTACATTTCTTTTATATTATACAATTTTTACTTAATTACAAGTATAATATTTTCTATATGCCTCACCCCCTAAATAAAATGCAATCATTTTATAAAAACATCAGCCAAAATAATAATTTTCAAAAGCATTTCCTATCGCATTTACAGCTTTAATATTAGATGCATTTTATTTGTATATCATTCATACATTATAATTTTATTTTTTGTATTACATAGAAAAATTCCTCTCATAGATTGCACTCATCAATTCTAATTATAATCACAGTCTTTAATTCGTCATAATTATAATCACAATCCTAAATTTATCCTAATTATAATCATAGTCACAAATTCCTTCTTATTAGAATCAGTCCCAGATTCACCCGAATTATAATCAAAATCACGAATTCGTTCTAATTAAAGATTCCACATGAAAACTTATGTTATATAATGTTTATATAACGCTTTAAGTTTATGTTAATTAATATAATGTGAACATAAGTAACAAACTTATGATAACATAACGGATAAAAATATTTTGTAACATCCACTTATGTATTTCTATCTATTTCCATTAATATGTAATATCATATAATAAAATTAGTTTTTTTCTCTCACATCCATTTCTCAATGAACATTAATTATCAACTGCTGCTAAAATTTGACAAAGAACACATTTATTAATCAAAACAACAACAAAAATAAATTAAAAGAAAATAAATAAACATAGGAGCGGTTAAATTCTTTTTTTTTATTTACTCATAAAGGGAACATTTTATTTTTACAACAAAAATGGATAAAATATTTCATACCATCCATTTATAGAATGCTGACTATTAACATCAACACCTGCTTCTAAAAGTTTTCTAACTCCATCTTCATCTCCCAGAGCGGATGCTTCCCTTAAAAAGTCCTCGTTTCGTTTTTCAGGATTCATTATAATAAGTAGAAAATATAGAGAGATTTTATAATAGGAAACTTTCAAATATAAGTTGCGGAACACATGAAAACAGAAACCAATTGTTTACCTTGGTTTGTAGCAGTCATAATTCTTACAGTTAAAGTTAAATTGCGGACAGATCTGCTTAAATTTAATTGGAGGAAAAAGATATCGATTAACTTCTTCAGTAGGTTTACCGTATTTGGCTGCTTTGCTAATGGTTGTTTTACTGTAGTTCAATGTAGCATCACGCCACATTAGCGCTAAAGCAAATTTACTAGCAACCTCTTTTACTCATTAGTATGCTAGACGAATAGCAATGCTGATTAAACAATGTTACAACAACTCGTTCTGTGAAGTAACTGTTCTGATGATTATGGCTTTGAAATTTGAATTTCATTCGAACGGGTGTATAAAATTAAAATTGTTGTGGGAAATGAATTTATCACTGTAAGAATCTTGAAAACTGTATTACAGGATGTTGAAACTTTATGTTTGTTATATTTTCGAGAAAATCTTGATAAAGGTATTGAAAAATATTTTTATTTTTAAAAGTTGGCATCACCAAAAAATTAGTAATAAAAGTGAAAGTGTTCTTGGAATTTGATTGTTTACAAATTTGAAAAGTAAGTTTGTTACACTTATGTATCTCAACTATTTTTCCGTTCTTATGTTATTTATTTCTTTGGGGGCGAAACTCAGGTGCTAGTAGTTATTTATTTGAGCTTCTATTTTTTTTTTCAACACGTACTTTTTATTTTTTGCACGTGGTGTAATGTTTGTTTTGAACGGTGCTCGTCGATTTTGTATATCCCTTTGACTTTATTGGAAACCGGATGAAGTTGCATTTTAGAAAATATCTCTCTGAAATTCACTTATTAATTCGAAAAAGATTTAATTGATTTTTGACTTCAGGTTGTAAAAATTTTACATTAAAATATATTTAACACCCATTGAAAGACTTTTTAAATGAAATTATGTCTGACCATGAAAAAACTAGTAAATGGTTTAGCGATTGTGTAAAAAGACAAAAACATAGACGGAATAAATACGCCTATAAACAAGGACAAATTGAAAAAAAGGAACTAGATCACCATTTGTCTGATCCTGCATCTTATTCGCATTGCTGTTATTGCATTAAAGTGTTTTTTGATGAGAAATTTTTAATGAAGCATATATTACGACGGCATTCTGATAAGTTAATCGAATTGCATAAAAATCTCTTATCTGTAACAAAGTCTCAAAAAGTTAACCAAGAAACACCAGATTTAGTTGAATTTTTAAAAGGTGAATTTTCCGATTTAAAAGTTGAAGTAGATTATATTAAAAAAGTACTTTCTGCTAATGTACAAGAGAAAAATAATTCAGTGGCTCAGAAAAAAAGTGACGAAAATCCATCTACTCATATGAAAAATCCAAATTTTGAGAAAACACCAATCAGTACAAAGAGTGATTCTTTGAAATATAAACAAACTGAGACTGTTTCAAAAGTCACATCTAACCACATATCAGTTGTTGATTTTCAGAATTTGCAAATACGAGTTGATAAATTGTTTCAAATGTTGAGAGAAACTGTAGTATCGAAGGAAGATATAGAAAAAACACTTGCATTAAGTGAAGAAAGGATTTGTCTGTCTCTTAAAAATAAATTACTTACAGAAATTCAAAATACCCTTTTAAATCAACAAAAGAAAAGCAAAGATGAATTTGAAGCATATTATAAACAGTTACAAAAGGAAGTGGATAAATTAGAGAAAGTTGTTGAATTAAATACTAAAAAAATTGAATCTCCTGATTGTTTTCAAGAAATTCAAAATAAGTTTGAATCCAAGATTCAGAGTTTACTAATAGGCCATTCTCTTTTCAGCTCAAATGCAAAAATAAGCAAGGCACAAAAAAACAAAAACTCTAGTAATGACCATAAGCTATTGCATAAATCAAAGAGACCAACAAAAAGTATATATACATGTAAATCTGTTCAAAGTAAAAGTTGTGATTCATCAGGAATCAGTAAAAATAAAATTCTCCAATCTCCATGGAATCATAGAAGAAAACAAAAACACTTTGAAGACATATCTCATATGAACAAAGAAAGTATTTTGTCTTCTGAAAATAATCAATCAAAAATTAGAGAACAAGAGAAACTTCACGAATTTAATTCCTTAGTGAATAATTCAGAAAATTTTAGTGAGAAACATCTCGCAGAAATTAAATTTATTGTTGAAGAAAAACTGAGAAGTTTAAACATTGATCCAAGTACTGTAAAATTATCTAATGCAGAGTTTGAGAAAAAAATGCGATTAATAAATACAGAGAAAGAATTGTTAGAGAAGAAATATGATAACTTTTCACAGATACACAAGGAACTAAACAATCATGTTATTAAAGTAGCTAAATCAAAATTAAGAAGAAAACCATCCAAAAGACTGCGTTTTTCTGATTCACCTAGTCTTCTATTTCCAGATGCTTTTGACAGTGATTCAGCTGTTAAAATATCTTGTCCTGCTCAAAAACAAGAAAGCTCAGGATTTGTATTATCATCTGATCTAAATGCAGAAGGAGATACTTGCAAACATTTTAATTTAGAAAATTTAACACCTATTCAAGAAATTATTGAAAATGTTTCAGAAAGATCATATATAGCTTATGCTCAACATTCATTGCCTCAAGAAGAAGAAATAAATAGAAAATATTCTTCTGCTGAACCACTTGGTTATGTGATAGAAGACAATTCTGCTAAGAAATCCAATAACTGTCTTTTATTGAAATCTGTTGAAGAAATGAGTGATTTGAGCTCTCTCGAATCAGATATTTTAGAAGATCAATGTGATAATTTTCAATGATATTTCTGAATTAAATATTCTAAATTTTGTTTCAAAATTGAAATTATTCTAATGGCTCTTAAAAAATTTATCTTTGTTTTATTTAAAAAGAAAGTTTTTATTTTGCATAATGTTGAAAGCAATTAAATGTCATTAAACAATGCCAAATGTTAGATCCATACAAAAATTACTACTGTAGAATATACATAATTTTTAATCATAAAGATGCATTATTTTATATCTGTATATTAATAGTTTGATGAATCAAAATATTTAATACCGAATTACGACCAAGTATTTTATTTCTAATTCTATATTTTTACCATTGCAAAATATTAAAAGCCTCGATAATATGTGATTATAACACAAATATTATATCCTTGTTTTTGTGTTTTTTAACATGAGAAGTTGCTTTGGCCATATGTATATATATATATATAATATTCTATATACATTAGTTTGACAATAATCTTTAGATTTCTTTTTAACTGACCCTGACAATGCTTTTTCTTTAAACTAATGTAATATATTTACAAAAGCATTGCAAGAATTATAATTTGCACTTTGCACTACTGTCTCGGGTTACAAAAGTTTGATTTTGTGAAAAGTAATCCATGTTACACTAATTATTTTTTTTTAAAAGAAGGCTTGAAAAACTGTGTAATAAATTTCTTGAAGCAAGTTTTTTTCAGGGGGAATGGCTTATTTATGTAAATTTCATTCACTACATTTTCATAATTACTCAACATTATATGTAAATAATTAAGCAGCACCTGTTTATGAAATAACAGAAAAATAAATGAACAAAAAACATTCAGATCTGATTGTTTAAAGTTGTGTTAGTGTCTGGTAGAAACTAGTGTTTTTATTATCATATAAAATGTTTGCACTTTTTTTTAATAGTTATATTTTTGCCAAAGCAGAGTTTCCTGTATTTATAAAAATGTTGCAAAAATAAACTTTTTTTTTTTTTTGAACTTTTGACCTGGACTTACTTGGATGAAAAGGATATAGTTCATTTTCCTTATATTATTAATGTGTTAAACTTGAATGGGTGGAACTACTTTGATATACCCCCTCAAATCGGAAATTTGGCGACTTTTTTTCTCACCAAGCAAAATACCTGTTTTTGGCGCCTTTTTTCTCTCGCCAAGATGGATTCTTGGAGATCTCTTAAATACAAAAAATTAATACATAAAAAATATGGAATCGTTAAATACAAAAAAATACTTAAAAAATACAATGATTACATAAAAAATGCAAATAAATGACATTGAATAACATTATATACAATTTACACAAAATTTTTAACAAATACAATTGAAAATACATAATATAGTAAAATAATATAATAAATTAATAAATATATTAAATAATAAAGTCGGCAATATAATAAAAAGATTTATACAGAAATTTTGAATGGTACAAATTAAAAAAATGGTACAAAATACAAGAAAATACTAAATTTGGCAACAGCAAAAACCTAAAAATTGAAAACACCAAAATAAGAAACAGCAACCCTAAAAAGTCCGTAGGGAGTGCCAGATTTGGCGCATAACTTTTGGGGGGTATATCAAAGTTGTACCGAATGGGTTATTGTAATGTTTTAAAACTAATTAAAATGAAAGCTAATTAGCTATCAGAATGCACTTTATGGTTTTCATTTTAACCAGTCTAGGATTTTTATTATTTTTTTCTGTGTGTATTCTATGTCGTCAAGGTAAACTAATTGTACTGTACTATCACCAAATGAATTCTTTGACCATATAATTATTTTCATAGAAACCTAACCATTTACCTTTAATTGATGCCCATCTAATGATATCAGGAGGAGGATCTGGAAACATTTTAGTTCATGCCAATATTGTCTTGCACTTTCTCTGAAATAAATTGCATTGTCAGATTTCCTTTCTGTTTTCAGCTTGCAGCCATACTTTGTTATCAAAATGTTCACCTTTATTATTAGTAGCATTATTACAATAATTTATTTTTTGGATAATGTAGAAAATACCAAGACAGTTTTTTTTAAATTTTATTTCTTGATACTTTACTGTATTAAAAAAATGTTGATTTTTATTAACTTTGCTATAATTTTTTCTTTAAAAAAATATAAATTTAATTGCAATTTATATTTGAAAAATGAACCGGCATTATATGAACCAGTTTTCAAGGCATTCTTTATAATGCTGAATCTTGTCTTGAATCATATTTATATATCTAACACTTTTCTGAGAATATAATTTTTAAATATGTGCAACAATATTTTGGTAATGTAAATATGATTTAAAATGTCCTAAAAAGTTGTTAGGGCAAGTTTATATAGTAAAAAATATCTTTATACAAAATATCAATGCATCAAATCTTTAAGTAAGCTCGTATTTTTCTTTTTTTTGATCCTCGTGACTTGTTAGATTGATTAATTCAGCATTTGATATTTAATGAACTACTTTTAAAATATGTTAAATATTTTTTTCCAATTCTACTGATTTATTTATTTTTGAAATGAATCATCTGGAAATTTTTTACTGCTGTCTTCATTCTGTAGAAATTTTTAACATTTTGTGGAAAATTTTCCTGTAAACATTTAGGGACTCATTATAATAATTATTATTTTTGATTTCGGAAATAATTGTATTTATTTTATAGTTATTAAAGAAATTATTTTATGAGAAAATTTGAAGTATCAAAAATATCAATAAGCCAAAAGAAAAATTCCATTATTTTAATTTAATTTTTTTATTTTAAAAAAATATGAATTATATTCTCATTGATATTTTTAATAGTATTATTACATTATATATCTAGGAGCTCTGTTGAAAATCATGAGAAATATTTTAAATATTATTTGCATTCTAGCGCTTTTGATTGAACAAAACTGTTCATCTTAAAAGAAAAAAAAAACTTTGAAATAGGAAGAGAGAAAATTAGGTTTTATGTTCTTGATATAAGTGAAAAGGAGTTCAAGTTAATTTTAAAGAGAGGTATTTCAAGTGAACATATTTAGATACTTCCCTGAAATCTGTAAACCCTAAATCCTGATCTTTCTTGAAATCGTTAAAAAAATAATTTTTTAAGCAATGTATAATTTAATACTGTTCTTTTCTAAAGTTGTAATATTAATATTTTCCCTGAAGAACTTATTAATAACAAAATGGATGCATATAAAACTTCTCAAAAGTTATTTTAAAGATTAATAAGCATCAATCTTTTAATGAAAAATAAATTGCTAACTGTAAATTTTTTAAAATTAAATAAAGAATTTTAAATCTTTTATAATTTTCAAATTCTTAATGCATTATATAGAAACCAAACCTGCATATAATTTTATATCTTATTCTAATGAAATAGATACAAAAATAAATTTATTGATAATTTAAGGTTGAATAAAATTAGTTAATACAGAAAAAAATTGAAACTTGCAATTGATCAAAAAGCCTTCTAGAATTATATAAGGGAGGCCTTTCAATTTAATCTAGTTGATTTTGTGGTAAAAAATCTACTAAATGCTAAAAAATAATTCTAGATATTCATAACTTAAGTTTGTCTCATCTAAAAACTATAATGTTCTAATCACCTTGAATTCTTTATAGATTGTTTGTACATAAAATTTTTCATTTTAATTATCTTTAATTACATTATAAATATTTATTTTTTATAACTTTTCATTAAATTGTTTTCAAATATTATTGAATTAAATCTCATGAATAATTATAGAATTTTTTGTAACCCTACACCTGGGTTATTTTATAACCTTTAGAAACATAAAAGTTTCCATAAATATCAGTAGATCTTTTATATAATATTTGGAATTTAAAAATGTAAATTTAATTTAATAACTTTGAGATTAGAAGGAACAAACAAAATCTGTTTAATTTTTTTTTAAATCTTGTATAGCCATTTTGTTTAAAATAAATTTTAACTAAGAGAGTCAATAATTCTCCTCATTTCCAAGTCAGATGCAGGCAGTAATATGTTTTAGATATATATTCTTTATACAGGCTCTAGAGCATTTGATACAACTTTATAATACTAGACAGTTAGGATTTTTTTATTCTTTTAAAACTAATATGTCTAATTCTCTGGTATATAATTTTTCTTTCTGCTCTTTTGTATCCTCCTGTATGTATAGAGTAAATTTAATGCTAATAAAGCAGAAAAAGGGTAGTAACCTTATTGGCACATACTTAATGCCACTTATATTTGATTTTTAAAAATCTAAATCAAAGTGACCTCTGCATTTGAACAATCAGAACATTCAAAATGCTTTGAAAATATTATAATTCTGTTGTTGTGATTTATGGCACTTTACAAACCCTCTGATAGTTATCTGTCAGCGATTTAAGCCAAGTGAGCTTCTGTTATTTTTTCAGTTGTGCCAACTAATACCATGAGTATGACTTAGCTACTCAAGTGTTGCAACCCTTTTTACTGTGTAGACTTCATTCATGCATTCCATTCACTCATCCACTGATCATAATTTAGACCTGAATCTGAGAACAACCAGTAACCCCAGTGGTATTACTCTCAACATGGAGGACTTTGTGACCACGGCAGATTTATATGCACGCCAGTCACCGCACACGCAGAGTGTTTTCTGCCGGCAAGTTTGAACTCACAACCAAACAGATGGGAATTCAACCCTCTACCAACCAGGCTATCTCTGCATTATAATCCTAAAAGTTTATAAGGATATCTGAATAAGACACCATACAAAGTCATGTGTATAATTCTTGTAATTTGATATAAAGAGTAAAATTGATGAAATATACAGAGCTGAAAAACATTCATAGATTTTTAAAAAGTTTTCTTTAAAAGATTATTATCAAATATTTGATCGATAAACTTTTCATATGAATGATGTTCAGTAAAAGATTCGGTTTTGAGCTGATCTAAAAGGTCGAATGGCATGCAGAGTTTTGTGACCAATAGTGGTTTATCTCCTTACTGCTCATATTCCTAATGCTTTATGCCATCATATCTGATTCATCCATGCATAATAAATTATTACTTCTGTATTTTTTGTCAGTTTCTTTCAGTCTCCACCTTATAATTTTCTTCAGAAATATCTGCTGACTTTTCAATTAATGGGCCATTGATCCAAATAAAACTTCTCTGTCCAACCATTTGAACGTCCTAATTGATCACTTCAAGAGAATAGTTAATCTTTAGAAATGGTAGGGTTTTTTAATGTAATTTGATGCAGAAGAACCATTTCCTCGCTTTTTTAAAAAATCAATGCAACCAAATAATCATCACATCTGTGATCACTTTAACCTTTAGCTTCTGAATTAAAATGACTAAAAAAAGAGTTGTCCTTGCCATCCTTTTCGAAATACTCATAGTAGTGGGTTGTTTAAAATTTCTTTTAATAATCGGAAGGTTAAGGAAATTCATTGCAGACAAATTTAATTTTAAAAAAACCAGGGTATTTTTGTAAGTCATGAGAAATCTTCCTCATTTTCTGTCTGTCATTTTTGCAATATAAATCATATAAGAATATCACTTTAACATCCAATATTCTAACTTCCTTTTGAAAACTTTAGTTATTGAAAACAAATTGATAACACATATTTACCATTTAGTGTTAATGTTCCTTAAGTCAAAATTACAAATAACACTTGGAACTATATTTTGTTAACATGCATTGTGTATCATTCAGTCATAAAAGGTTATTTCTATATTCAATTTAGAGTAATTATGCTAAATATTTTATTTACCAATAGAAACTGTATGCTGACTAAATTAAATTATATTATAACTTGGGAACTTGAGTTTTCAGAAGATGTTTTCACCACAAAAATTATAAAGTTTCTTTTGAGTAATGAAGATAGATTTTTAGTAACTGTAATGATTTATTTAGTTTTAAATGGTTGAATTTCTTTTATATTTCAGGGTTATAATGTCATCGATTAGTAAGAACAAGAAGCGAAAAAATAAAAAGAAGTACTTCCAATCTAATAAAAAACATAAAACTGGAGTTTTAGAGGCTGGATTAAAAGGATTTTTAATTACATGCAATAACGAACATATGTGTGTTAAAGAAGCATACAATTTACTGAATGAATTTGCTGATGATTTATATGGACCAGAATTTGAGGTATTTAATTTTTTTTATGAACACTATATTCTAGAAGCCTACCCTAATCATTGCCCTGTGACTAATTTTTTTTAATTGATAAGAGTAAAAGATAATCATATACTTACAGTTTTTTTTCTTTTAAAAAAAAGGTTTTATTAATGAAATTTTTAAAAAAATATTTTTTCTGTTCAGTATATGTTTGCTGAAAAAAATTACAGAATCTAATTTTTTTCCCAGCTCCTATTAATTATATTTAATAAAATAATATTGCTGTGCAAATGTTTAAACCAAAACCCCATTCTTCATTATTCAAAACTGATTGATTTAATAACCAAACAATTGATGAAACTTTGAAATTTATTATTTTATCCCTACAAGCAGATGCCTAGAGATAAGTTAGGTATTTATAATGAATCATCCTTGAAAGAGGGTGCACTGAAATAGTCTACTGAATATTTAAGTAAGAATTAGACATTTTAAATATGTAATTTGTAGAAGGAAAGATTTATATGAATATTTTTTTTATTTGCAACAATTAGTTAAGCTAAACACACATCCAAAAGGCATTTCAAATGTTAAAAAAAAAAAAAAAAAGCATATAGATTGCAATATACAATAAATATGTGATAATAATTTTTATATCATTTTTTACAAACCTATTCAGATTTAGTATTGAAAAACAATGAAGAATTTTTTTTATAAGCTGTTGCATTAACTAAAGTACTAGAATAAGTGTTTAATCTTTTACTAATAAAAAGATGTCAAAGACATTCTGATAACCTATTACTGTAATTATATAGTTTCTCTATTATATAAACATATTTCTAGCTTAAAAATCTATCTTACTTATTTTAAGTTTAAAGAACAAAACTTCAAAGGTAACAAAAATTTATTATTTACCATATACTTAGAAAGATTTACACTTTACTAATCACCAAGACTCTTCCAGGCAAAAATTAAATGTATTATACTAACACAAGTAATATCATAAAGTTAAAATTAGAAATAATTTTCCTATAAATTAAATTAGTGATAATTCATAAATTACTACACAAATGTATAATTATACATTGCCATTCAAACTGCCATGAAGATTATATAAATATCTAAAAATTTGAATGTGTATATATACCCTATAGGTATAGATATAAAACATAAACTGATTAAATTAATATAAATTACATAATTTATATTTGCAATAATATAATTGCATGGTTACTTTACCATCACAACCTGTTATATTGATTTTCGAATTTGTCAATATTGTGAGGCCAATTCAAAAATAAATATTTTTTTTTCCTATTCTTTTCTAAAAATAATACTTTTTGTTTTTTTCAATAGCTGGTAAGTTTAGATGTTGTTTCAGTAAATATTAACTTAATTGAATGAAATTAAATTTGTATATTCATAAAAATGCTATGTTTTAAGATTTCTGTTGCACTTTTTCAGATTTTTTTTTTTAATTGTAATATTATTTATAGGCAACTCAAAAATCTGCAGATTCTAAAGAATTGGATATTGAAGATGAGTTGAACAAGGAAATTGAAGCTATGAAAACTAAGAAAAGGAGGTTTCAACAAGTTTGTACAATGGTTAAAGGAATACTTTTCATTAATACTACTGTAAGTTAAAGCATTTGCTTATATTGTTAGCAGAAATCTGCAAGAATAAAGATGCTTAAAAAATTCTTTTAAAAACTATTTTTTCAACTCTGAAGATTTTTCCAAATTAGTAATCAAATTGTATGGTAATTATTAAAATACTAAATTGATTTGTTAAAATTATTCCATAATAAAACAACACTAATATGTGTATGTATTTATATTTAAAATAAATCTATTGTTATTATATGAATCATTAAGAAATAAATATATTTTACAAATACAAGTAATATTACAGTAAAAAGATAAGTAAAAATTGGTAATAATTTTTTCATTAATCAAACTAGTCATAATTCTTGAATTATTGCACGAATGTACAATTATAATTGTATTTCTTAAATTTTTTTATGTAAAAATTCTTAAAAATGCGAGATAATTTCAAAATGTTTATGAAATTTAGTCTGTTTTAATTATACAACTTTTCTTAATTAATAAATATTATGTTTTAATGGTATGAGTTACCTAGATATTTTTTACTTTCGAGCTAGTTCATGTTAACATAAAAAATATTTTTAAAAAATAAATGTAAGAAAACTGTTTGATGGAACTTTATCGATCTTATTTTTAAAAATTGCCAGATATTTAATATTGTATAAATTACAAGCCATAGTATCTTTCATTTCAACTCTATTTTATTGCTAAGAAAAGGCAAAAACATGTTATTATAAGTATAACAGATTTCATATTCAATCCCTGATTTATAATCATTAATGTTCTAAAACTTTGGAATAAAGAGCAGTTTTAATTTTGGCATTTGGCTTATAATGAAGCGATAAAAAAATGAACAAACATAAAATATTCAGAAACTCAAGCTAAAAAAAAAAAAATGGCATTAAAAATATATGGCAATAAAAATTTTAGAGACACAGTTCAATTGCTCTACATGCTTATAAAATTTTTACTTTTATTCTATGTAATAAAAACAAAAATGTTAAAAATGAAACATTAACATTGGTAGATTCATGCAGATGATATATAGAATTAAACTATAAAATAGGTGTAGTATTTCAATAAAAAAAAAAGGCATCGATACAAATTTGTTTCAAGTTTGAAAAATTAATTAAAAGAAAAATAAATATAATGAAATAAATATCAATATAAAACTTTTTAGTTTTAAGATAGTTTAAGATTTTTTTGTGATAGGTTTTTTTTTTTTTGAAATTGATATTAAAATTTTTTTTTCAATTGCATTTAGAGAGTTGTGGAACTTTTAAAAGTGCCATACATTAATAATTTTGGCTAACTTTAATAATCTTTTTAATAAATTTAATATACACATTCAATGAGTGAATCCTTCCACATACTAAAGGATATGTGTGCCAAATTTATTCAAATCTTTTAAAAGGTGTAGTGGTATTCAAATAAATGGATTTTCAATTTTACGTATTAACTTACAAATTGTTCTTATATTCAAGTATATAGATTTAATGTAATAAATATGATTTAATTTAACGGAATTAATCCACTACAAAGAATTCTTTTTTGTGCCAAATCAGTTATAAAATGCAAGGTCTGTCTATATTATGTATTTATTTAAACTTTACAATATTGTATTTTTTCAGGTGCCAGATCCCACAAAATTAGTAACTTCCATCTTTGACAATGTCCTTCAAACTGGTAAACGACGGGGAAGATTTATCCTAAAAATGATACCTGTCATAGTCACTTGTAAAGCTACCCAAAATGATATAAGGAAGCATCTTGATGAGCATATGCAAGAATTAATAAAAAATGATGAAAATAAGAAACTAACATATAGAATAGAAAGTAGAATTCGACATAATAATAATATTAGTACATCTCATGTACTATGGTATGTTAGAGAATCAGTTGAGAAGTTTGCTCCAGAATGGGTTGTTAGTTTAACAGAACCAGAACTGGTCTTTTCAATTCAAATACTGCGTTCTATATGTTGCATTGGAATTTTAAAAAATTATATGGAATACAGAAAGTATAATTTGTCAGAAGCAGCCAGTGTAAATGATAAAGATTCATCTCAAATTAATTCTCCAGAAAAAATAAATGAAGACAATATGCAAGAGAGTGATAATAAATTACAAAGTGAAGAAAATAAAGATGAAGACATAGTTCAAAACAATTCACAAGGAAACAATGCTGAAATTCAAGCTCCAAACATTACAAATGTGACTTCAGAAACTGAAAAGTGCAATGAATCATGCAATGAAAATTCTTGATAATAAAATTGTGTTTATCTCTAGAATTTTGTTTTTAACTGATTTGAATAGAAAAGCATGCTCTTATATTAAATAAACCAATTTACATCCTTGCATATAGCTTACATTACATTGAACATTAAGAAACTGATGCATGGAAGCAGAAAGGTTAAAAAATCAACAGCATATAAAAGTTGAAATTTTTTCATTCAATGATCTAATATGTTTTACTTTGTTTTCCATTGCCCAAACATATCTATACTAAGAATAAAGAGCGGATGTGTGTGTGTGTGTGTTGGTATTCTACAGGCCATAACATTTGACTCAAAATTTAGCATATCATACCTCAAAAGATAAAAATAAATCGCTCTCAGAAGTGTTTTTTATAAATAAAAAATTAATCTGAGTTCTTCACAACTTTTAAAAATATTACATTAAAATTATTTTTTCACAATTTTGAAGCTTAAAAACTTTCTTTAATGATACCCATTTAATAATTATGGGAATTTTTATTATTATCAACTAGGTAAAAATAAAAAATTTTTAAATTATTTTAGTCTGATTTCTACAAAAGTTTACATTGTTACCTTAAAATTCAAACTATGTTCATTGTTTCATCAAATATTTAATCACATAATTCTTTCCTCCTTCTTGAAAGCTATGGAAGATTGCTTAAAATCTGTGTAGTTTACAAGATTAAAAATAAAATTACAATAACACTAAGTTTAGAAGAAGATGGAATGAATATTTACATTTTTAATAACATTATGATTTTAGAAGCTTATCTCATTAGAAAAAATTTGTATATAGAATAAATAGTACTTAAAATAAAATATAGATTTTATGTCAATTAAGTGGAATAAGAACATGAAGTTAGGTCTAAGTGATTTATCTAAACACAAATATAATTATTCCTTATACACCGATTGCTGACCAGTAGCGACTAGTTTGTGAAATTTTTTTGAATATTATAAAAATTAATGGTAAATTTTTTTACAATTGCAATTTAAAGTTGCATTGATAGGAGATAAATATGTATTGCTTATACCTAACAAATTTTTGTTCTATTCAAATGACTTTCTTCCCATTATTCATTTGTCTCGAAAGATAAATTTAATTTAAAAGTTTTTCGGAAATTAATATTTTTAATCTCAACATTCATAAATCATGAATGCTTAATGATCACCCCTTCCTTTTCGAACTTCAATAGACACAAGATGAATGTTTTTGAAATTTGTACTTGTGTACCTTTTTGATATTGGATTATGAAATATTAAAAGCTATTGAATGAATGAATTGCTGGATATTGCCATATATGAATGCCCAATAATTTATGCAAATTACAGATCATATTTTGTAACTTTCTACAGGTGAACAATTTTATCCCAGTGGTTTTTTATACCAATGACCTGCTTTTGCATTCATTTATTTAATTAGGAAACATAACACTACCATGTCTATCATCTTTGAATAACATTTACAAATCGATAAAATTGATAAATAACAGAATGTTGGATCTTTCAATTCATTTTAAAACATTTCATTAAGAAAGAATGAGATATGGAAGTTTTAATATAAATATAAATTAATTTATTCTACTATATACAGATATTTGCACAAGTAAAATTACAAATGAAAAGAAATGCAAAAAATGTTTTACAATTTCTTCTCTAATAATTTAAACAAATTCAATTCCTTCAAATTTATAAGAACCTATTTCTGTTTCTGGCATCCAGATTTCACCGGTAATTGTGAAAACTGTAATAAAACTTGCTATATGGCCTTCATTTTCCTCTGTTTTTAATGCAACTATGATAGAATCTGAAGTATCAGGCACAAATTTAAAAGAGGAAAAACCATGTGTGGGTACTAAAGGTCCAACATTTGATAAACTTATTCGTGAAAAATCCTCACTGGCTTTTATAAGCATATTGGTTCCTTTTTTTTCATCATCTTTGTCATTATATGTGAGATAACTAGCTCTTCTAGGTAAGAAAAACCATTCTTGATGAACATCACTCCATACAGCTGCTTCATGAATCATATACCCTAAGAATAATAAAAAAAAAAATGAATATTATTTCATACAATACAGTTTCATAATTACAGTTTCATAAAAGCGATAATTATTAAAATTAAATATTTTGTTCACATGAAAAAATTTTATCAAGATTCAAACTTTCTTTGCTTGGGAAAACTTTAACTTGCATATTTCTCTGAGTTTAACTATATTATTGTCTAGTTTTAAAGCATGCAAGTTAATTTAAAAGAGGCCTCATAATTTTGAACAATTGTCAAATAACAAGAAAAACATCTGAGTTAACATTTCCTCTCTACACTTCTGCATCATAGCAATTGGAATACATTTGGCATAGACACATTTAATGTAACAGACTGTTTACATGGCAATTCTTTGATGGAATTGGGTTTTGTCATGGGGTCCACCAAGGCCTTACCCAAGTCATTGAGATCAACATATTTCTTTCAGAAATAATGTTACAACTTACCTTCCAATCTTTTCTAATGGGTAAAAGTTATAACAGTTTTGTATAATAGAATCAAGAGTATTTACTTGTAATGTATGGGCTTAACATCGTTCTAAAGTTCTTTCATTATGCTAAAAAAAAAAAAAAAAAAAAAAAAAAAAAAAAAAAAGCAAGGGGACCTAATTTTTGTATTAAGTTAAAATTTTTAAGTTTGTTTTTAAATAAAAATTACAAAAGAAACTATACATGCAAAACAAGGGAACAGTATTTAAATAATTACATTTTGGAAGAGAACATATATAATTTAAAAAAAAATTCATTCTAATGAAGTAATAGGTGGATTATGAGATATTTAGTCTTTTTATGTCACATAAAATTTATACATTGATGTCAAAAATGGAAATAATAGTAATATCAACAATCTTTTCAGTATTAGATATATTGAGTTATCCATTATAGAATTTTTTAAAGTAAACATTGCATTTTATTCACTGATAATGGATTTTAAGGTCTGATTTGCCAGTATTACTTGAAATATTTAATGAAAATTTTTATTTTGCCATAGTAAGTATTTATATCGCATTTGATGGTGAAATGGTGATAAAAAATATTCGCTAATACTTCTTTTATACCATTAGTGATAATATTAATTTAACAGATCTCTGGTTTGTTAACTTTTAACAGAAAATTTTCCATCTATTGGGTCACAATCATTTGAATACTTAAGTAATGCACACATTAACCCTGGTTTTTTTTTGGTTTTTTTTTCCCCTCCAAATAGTAAAGGGACATTAAATGATATTAAATGGGGAAAAAAGAAAAGTGAAGAAAGACCAATTATGAATTTACTAGTTTGAAAAGGAAAGCTGATAATGAAGTTGCTTCATTGGCAGCAAAATGTAATAAATTTAATCAATATTGAGATATGATTAAATAGTTTTCTCATCATGGGGGTTTGAGTTTTGAATAGAAAGTAAGCACATTAGCAAATGTATGTTATCATGGAAAGATTAAGCTTCTAACATTGAATGAATGGCCAGTGGAGTTTAAAAACTAGTTAACTGAAACTGAGGAGCATCAGTTTGGGAAGCAAAGTCATCTAGTCATTAATGAAGTCCTTTTCAGGTCTTTCTAAATATTCTTGTTCTAAATATAATAATGCTCTTGTTCTAAATATAATAAAACATCTTAGAAATTTTATCATATGATTATGTTTCTCTTGAATTCAACCTATAGCTTAATGCAAAATTTTACAGTATAAGTGCATTATTGGAATGAAGAAGTTGCATAATGGACTAATAAATCAGACTTTTATAGCATACTTGTTTATTTGAGTGATGTGAATGTTTGTAATATCTAAAAACTATGGGTATTGCAATGGTAAAGGAACAGAATAATAATGAAATTATTTTTTTAACAACCAGATGTTAAATTTATTTAGATTTAGTCATAGTTTTTTATCTAAGAGATCCTCTTTTTGTCTAACAGAAAAATTCTAACAGATTTTAGAGTATTAGATTTAATTTGGCCCTCTTTGAAAGTTAATCAATAAAATTTATGATAGCTTACCTTAAAAGTAACCGAATTGCACCAGGTTTAGTTACTTTTTATAATGGGGTTCATAGATAATATTGCATTTTCTGACAGAGTTACATTTACTTTAATCAACAAACTTGGCTATAATTTAATGATTATTAGACTGACAAATGTACAGTTTCTATTATTTACTAAACATTTATTAGTTGTTTTTACCAGGAAATTCAATTTTGGCAGTTCTTCGAAGTGCAATATAATTTTGTCTCCAGTCTTTGTGTTCTACTTGACCTAAAGGAGTAACAACTTTAATCCATTGAGGATTGAAATTGAGTAATTTTCCAGTGGATGATGTCCATTCTTTGCCTAATCCACCTACATAAAGATGTTGATTTTTCACAGTAGCCCATTCACATTTAAATCCTAGAAAAAGAAAACATTCGGTGTGTATTTACATCAAATACAAAATTAGGCAAAATTTTAAAATTAATTATACTAAATGATATTCACATGATAAAAAAAATTAAATAGTTTCACCCCCAAAATAGTTTTTCAACATTTTTTATTTATTTATTAAGTATGATTAGTTTCAGGATAAAGAGCACATAAATTTAGAATAATTATCCTGATATTTTAAGAAAAATATTAAAAAGTACAAAGCAATAAAATATTTTCAAAAATAAGAGATTTGCAGTGAAATTAAGATGAATAAAATTTATTGTTCAATTAATACATTTCTGTACTGTTCAATTAATACATTTTCATGTGTAATAAGCTTTTAAATGTATTTCAATAAAGTTGACTCAGTTTTATAAATTTCTATAGTATATAAATATGATTGAATAGATAATTTTAGAAATTAATTATGAAATTATTAAAAAATTTTAAATAGTAGAGAAAAGAAAGAAAAAAAAATTCGATACCCATTCCCTAACCTTGAAAGTTATATACGTCTAATAATATGCACTAATAAACAAAAATAAATGTTAATCAATTTTCTTTTTTTAATAGATAACTTTGATGAGATGCATATAATTTTTTAAAATTAAAAACTTGATCAGCACCAAAAAACAAACAAAAAAAAGTAAGAAAAATTCTCTAATTTATGTATTTAATATTGCTACTAACGAGTAAATATTAATATAAGATATACCTAATATTGAATTATTTAAAACAAGTTTAAGGCAATAAAGAAAATCATGTAATGTATAACAAGTTTACAAAGTATGTAATCAGACAACTTCTAACCTGAAATATGTGATAATCTGACCTATTGCATCCTATTTCAAAAATTTTATATATAATAATTAATATCACTGAGAGCAATAAAAATAAATAAAGGTCTGGAAAAGAAGCACCATATTGTATTCAACAAATGAAAATAATTTTATTTATCTAATACTATAATACGAGGAATGGTTGCCAAGTCGAAAATCGCCCCAGAATTAATAAACTCCGGTAAACTTGGGGGTCTGGGGTTTTTGGCCACGAGGAATTGATTGGCGCCGATTTTGAAGCGCTACGGTCGAGCAGTTCGGAGTTACAGATAGGTTATTTTCAAACTTTATTAGTTCGCCATAATGGCTACTTAAATTTTCAAGCGGTAACGTGCTGCCATCTGTAGCCAATATGGCGAACTAATAAAGTTTTATGTTTATGCTGTTATAGGTTTATAATATGTTTCTTATGTATGTATATATGTTTGGTTTTTCTAAATAAATTTGTCAAAAATATTGAACTTCAACCCACTTCACCTTTACTTTACCTTTGTATAGAATAGTTCCCTTTCCAAACTCTAACTTTGTTTAGAATAATTTACAATGGTGCACTTTAACCGGTTATCTTTTCACCAATGGTTTCACAAATTTTCTTATGGCATGTATTGTTTTGATAAATCACAATTGAAAATTTAAATCTCCGAGTTAGCTTCGATACCCGTTTTCTCCGAGCGGAGTTCGGTCACCCGCTGGTACATTAAATAACAGGTTCAAAAAGTGTCACATATATATATGTATGTATTAAAGGAAAAATAACAAAATATTTAAGTTTGATTGATTGATAAAAACATTTAAATTCAATGTCAATAATATTCTTACTTTTTAAAATTATCCCTATATACCAAAAAAAAAAAGTTTTTAAAAGTCAAATAAATTCTTACTTTTTAAATTGGGTATTCTGGAAAAAAAATAAAAGCAATGAAAATATATCTTTTTAAAGAATATAGAAAAAATAGCATTACACAGACTTTGAAGAAAATAAATAATTTTCAACTGGCAAATATTTCAATATAAGCTTAAAAAAATAAGAAATAGGTTTTTATTTTTGATCTTCATAATCATTTAATGAATAACTTAAATTTTAATACATATGTTATTTATGAACATATTATATACATATATTATTAATTTATGATACATATGCTAAACCGTGTAGCTTTTGGAAATAATTTACCTTTAGCTGTTTTTCCATTTCCATCAGTAAGTAAAATCCACGGTATTGCTGTATTATCACTGATTTCATAGATAACACCGGTTCGATCATCAAATGCAAGAAGTTTCCCATTAAATACAACCAGTTCTGAAAGTTCCATTCCACGGCCTCCTTGTGACAAAGTTGACCTCAACACAATAAGATCAGGATCCCATTCAATATTAACATACTTTTTTATAACATCTATAGTTAAAAAGCCTTTCTTTAGGTAACTAAACCATGTATAGTTTTTCTGTTTGTCCTTGGAATCAACATCCAAGTCTGATATCACAGCTATTCGATATTTTATACCCTTTGGAGTTGTTATAGGGCGTGTTAATGGATAAGTTGAATTATATACCCATGGATATTTTTTTATTTCTGCACTATGTTGATGTCCATGTTCATCATGACGATATAAATCACTAACCAACTGTCGATTTCTGGTATATGGCAACAAAGCATATAGAAGAATCAAAAAAGAAACACCAACTATAGCTACACCAACTATAAATTGGGTTTGAATTCTGAGCGTTGAATTTCCTACTCTATATGCTGTTGGCATGCGAACAGCTTGCCTCCAGTCTTGTATAGATTGATGCATTTCTTTATAGATAAGAATATTTAAGGCAAAATAAAATTTTACATTTTAAAAGTTGCTACTTTCAGTTTCACCTGAAAGAAAAAGTATAAAACAACATTATACATGATTAAAAAATATATAAATTCAAGATAAATGAATATTTGAGCTAAATAATAATAACACGAGAAGTGACAATGTCCAGCAAAAATATTTTGTCAACCAAAATTTTATAACCTAGATTAATAATGTCATAAAATAAAAACTTTCAAACTATATGCCTTTTACAAGGGAAGAGGCAGCTTTAAAATTTTCATATAATTTTTCGCTATTTTGCTGCATAATTGTACTTTATTCTGTTGTATGTTGCTAATGAATAGAAATAAGTTGAATAACAACAAAAGGCAGTAACAAATTCTCTTGCTTCCTCTATTCCAACACAAAAGTAAAAAAAAAGTATATTGAAATTTTCAGAGAATTTTTCTTTAATTAACTAGCACTAATCTTAAAGATAAATGCAACTTTTCTAGCCAGTTATCAATTTTTATAAGGGATGAAATTTAGTATTAATAATTAATATTGACTTTAAAAAGCATGATAACTTTTAATGAATTAATAAAAAAAATAAACAATTTTAATTCCAAGCAATGATATAAATATAAAAGGATATCAATTGAATCCTGTGACAACAATATAATAATATCAATATCATTGTACATTTGACATATCTAACATTTATAATCAACATCATAAAACATGAATAACACTGGATGACTTTTAAAAACTGATACTATTCAGAGCTACCTGTAGCTCAATCCAATAATTAAAGTGATACAAAATTCAACAAAGAGAGCAAAGATTACATGGAAAGTATGATTTTGTGCGTGTGGAGGGGAGGGGACTTAATTCAGAATTTGCAATAGAGGTATTTAAGACTATAAAGTAAAAAGTATTACAACCTATAATAGTTATAATGAACATACAAAATTATAATGAAATGCTAAGTTTTATTTGTTGCATTCACTTTCCTGACAGTGCTGAGCCAAATTCAAAAGGACCCTCATTTTCAGAGACTACATTTTTACTATCTCTTCATAAGTTTCCCTAAGCAATACACAATATACTGCATTCTCTGCAAAACATTTGCTAAACAGTGCACAACATGTAACATGGAATATTCCACACTGAGAGTGATATGTCATGCCTTAAGTCGACTTCACCAACATAAGATTTTAACTTAAATAACCCCATAACTAAAAGTCATGAATCAGGTCAGGGAAATGAAGCAACTACACATCTTTAAAATGTGACTAACAACTCTTTCATCAGTAAAGAGATGAAAAGTAGCAATAACACTTGCATACCAATGCGTGATAGCACATCTACATAATAATGGCTTGATTGAGACATTTCCTTTTGCTGCAGTTGTGAAATTACAAATTAATCAGCATCCTGTGGTATCTTAATGCATTATTGATATGCATTATTAGTCCATTAGAAGAATTGTTCCTAAAAAAAGAATGGCCGAATGATAAGTTCTCGGTGAAGCCACACCGAATAGTGACTTTTGGTAAATGCAAAAGGATTTCTTATACTATGTTAAACTTTTCAGAGGCTCGAATTTGTTTATTTCATGAAAAAAGATCCATTCACATAGAATTTACCATTGAAACTATCATCGCCTCCTTTCTGGAAAGAAGAAACAGTACAAATGTTCATCATTTATCAAAATCGTTACATTTGAACTCCTGCTGATAGCTAATTTTCTATGGATAGTAAATTAGAACTTTGCATAAGACTTTCTATTACATGGATAAAATCCATATCAATTACCATGCTACAATATAGACATGAATGCCACTAGCAAAGATTATAAGTGATTCATCAATGATTGGATTTATAACATTTGCTAATGTTAGTCTTTTATCAAAATTACTGTGCTTGAGTTCCTGCAGGCAGAAATTTATGATGGATAATAGAGGAGAACTTGGCAAGACTTTCTATTGCATGGATAAAATTCATATCAATTACTATGCAACACTCCAGGCATGGCTACCACTAGCAAATATTCCATGTGATCCATTGATGATTGTATTTATAATATCTGTTTAACAAATGTTTTAACATCTGTTTTGACAAAGGCTTGCATCTTCAACTTCTAAGAATTGTCAGTGACTCTATTTTCTTGAACTTTGAAAATCATGATCTTCAAAGCATTAAACAATAAAGACCCCTTATGTAGCTTTTGTTAGGTTTGTAATTCACAAAGATGCATTGATTGATTCACTAATATACACATTCTGGCAAAGCAAATTATATATTCACTTGAGCTGGTTAAAATAATGTCAGTAGAAAATATTTTTCAGAGTTATCTACATGTTTTTATAGCCCAATTTATTGGTGCAGTTGTCACATGCAAAAGCATAAGTTCACATTTTGTTTTGGTACACAAGTTTTAAGCTAATTATCAGCAAGCTACTAACTAAACTGAATTTTGGTACTTTGATAAGCAATTTTTGGAACCACATTTTTTTTTTAAAGAAATCTTTATTAGTAATGAGTTTGATATGATTTCATTGGTAAGAATGAGTTATAAATGTGGGTCTAAATAATGTCAGTTAAAAAAATTATCCCAATTTAATTTATTGGTACCTGTGTGTTATTCACATGCCAATAAATTATCATTGAAGGTCACATGTTAAATAGGTTTAAAAAAATTAAGATATGCAAATGATGTACAGTTAATACCCAAGTACCATATATAATGTAAACATTTTGTTAGTAGGGCAAATGAAACATATCTTTCTTAAAATGTTGATAAAATATATTGAAAAAAGCATGCGATTTGAATTCGATCATATTTTGAAAGTCTAATACATAAAGATATAAATAAGCCTCTTTCATCATAAACTATTAATTTCGATTTTTCTCTTCCCACCGAAGACCAAATTGCTGTTGATCATCACTGTTAGCAAGATGCTACTTGATCTTAATATATAGTCAACAAGAAACATATTGAATAAAATATGTCAATTTGTTTTCAATCCACAATGCATTAAGATCCAAAATTCTATACATATGTTATAAGGTTAAATATATTAAGGTCATTCTTCCAAAAATATAGTCTTTATAGCGAGCACTGACATAAACATATAATAGAACTAGGCATGTTCTATTCCATTAATAGTGCCATAACTATTCAGTTTAAATGTTTACACTTTCCTTTTAATGATAATATTCATTCCGAAGATTTGGTACTGAAGAAGATTTTATCCAAGGACAAGCAATTGAAATAAAACCTAACATTATCATAGTTAAACAGAAAAAAACAATCTTTGAATTAAAAAAAGTAATCAAAAACATGACTATAAAAATGAAAAAAATAATAATAATTTAGTTGAAAAGATGAACATTTACTTAAGAAAATGCTATTAATATAAATGTAATGCTTGCTGGTTTTTTAAAACTACTATCTATACATACACTGATGGAAAATTTCATTTAAAAATAATATTGTTAATACTGTGAATAATAATAAGATGTTAGATTGCCTCTCTCCCACAAACTGATGAAAGTATAAAATAATTTTGATGTTTTAGAAATTATGATACAAAATTTTTATTTATACATATATTTTTCTAAAAATATTTATATTTATTATTGATACTTAGTAAAGTACATAATTACGAGAAATTTCACATCAAAGGAAACAAGAAAGGATATTTTTAAAAACAATTTATCAGAAAAATAAATAGTTGACTTGAATGTGCAATTTATTCAGGTACTCAATGTGAACAAGTTTCTGAAATTCTTCCATATTTAAAATTATTTTGAATTAAATAATACTTATGCATTATTTTACAATGCATGTTAAAAGTGAATAAAAATGTGAGGTGAATGGAAAAATCTGATGAATGTTATTAATTTATAACTCAGTTTAATATAATAAAAAATGGAAGGTTTTTTTTTTTAAATAGCAGACAAACATTCTATAAAAATGTCTAATTAGCAATCATAACACCAGAACATATTTTATTTTTTACAATTTTTTTTAAGAATGAAATAATTCTCCTCACCTGCTTGTTATAAGTGTAATACAACATCAAGATGAACTAAGAGAAATAAATAATATTGGAAATATTAAACTAGAAACAGCATAAGATATAAAAATTATCACATTAGATTTTTTATTTAAATATCTAGTAATAGCCATGTCTTGAACATTTATAAAATAGGAAAAAAATTACCCATACACAAGCGTGTACAGGTTAAAATATCAAAAGTAGCAGACACGATCTGAAAACGGGACGGAAAGAAAACACATCCACTCACAGCGCAGCACAGTAATCGTCATCGAAAATTAGTTTAGTTGTTACAAATTTCTGCATATTTTAACATTTCTTAAAAATTCATAGCTATAAAACTTATTAAAGTTTATCACATATATAGACTCTATAGAAAATCTACGGATGCTAATGTTCAAAATATTTTTCATCGTCGTTTTTTGATGAAACTAAACTTCTTTATAATAACAATTGTAACAGCAGTTTCTTAATCACTCAACTCAAGTCTTTCCAAATCCTCATTGGATTGAATCGATGTTTACTTTATTTCTCGTCGTCTGTTCGTTTTTTTGACTTCGACTCTGTTTAAATCGCAGTAATAATTCAAATATAAAAAATCATGGCGAAGAAATTAAGAGGTCAGGGAACTGAAAGAGTAATGAAAAAATTGCAGACTAACATAGAATTAGGCCAATATTATGAGGCTCATCAAATGTATAGGACACTTTATTTTAGGTAAGACACGGATGTCTATTCTAAGCCTATGTTATTCTAAGCAAGACAGCCGGAAGTTTTGGTTAAAATGTTTTTAGATTATATGGAATAAGCTATATGTTACTTTAACATTGCATTAATGTTAATAAATCAATGATTGTCAAGTTTTTGTTTTCGGACAAGGAAGATCTATCGTATGCATGGCAAAAATTATATGCCAAGCATATTATACTTTAAAATCCGTTTGTGATTTAAATTGCTCACTAATTTTTAAAGAGAGCATATATTCTGTCAGAGAAATTCAGTTTCTTTCTAAACGTTAAATGTCTTGAACATTTTGTTAAAACTTTTGCAATGTTATTGAAATTCCTCTTAGCATTTAATAACTATTCCTTTAATTTATTTTTTGTTTTTCGTAATAATATGAATATCATCATACACTTGACTTTGCTTCAATAAGAATAATTAAAATCACATATCTTTAAATAAAAGCGCTGAATGGAATAAAGTTTATTAAATTTTATAATTTTTCCTCATAACTGCTTGAATTTTACTTAAAAAGTTTATAAATCCAAATATAAATATAAAAGAAATAATATTTAAAAGATTACTTTTACTCCTTGAGGAATTTATTGAATGTGTTTTTGCTTCCATTAATGATTTAAGAGAATGGATAAGAATATAAATATTTAACCTGATTTCTTGCTTTATGTAACATAACTGGATAATTTATAAATAAATTGTAGCATAAGTATGTAGTATAGAAGAAGTGTTTAGTGTGAAATGGAATGAATATATACTTTTATTAGTTTGTTGAAGGATGTGCTTTTATTTAGGCACCATAGATTTTTATTTCATTTCTGTGATTGAAAGTTGATATTTGCTAAAATCAAATAAACTGCAAATTTTTAAAGTTTTAGAAGCGTACTAAAAAAATACCAATTAATCATTTAGGATAGTAAGAAATGGGCAAGCAGTGTGTTAAATAAATCATTTGAAAACAAGCTGTTTATAAGTTTTTTAAAAAAATCTTAGGGTGTCGGAAGTAATAGCACATAAAATAAAATTAATTATGCTTTATATAACTAGCTTAGGGGAGTAACCTGCAGCTCTTTTGATGTTAAGTTGTGGCTCTTCAGTTTCATATGAAAAAATTCAAGCTATTCAAAACAAAAGTACTCTCATGCTCATAGTAAAACCTCTCAATACAAATAAAATCAACATTGAGCCATTTGGAATTGATGCTGGATCACTTCAAATGCTATTGCTAAATTTGAAAAACAAATATTTGTGGAATGGCAAGTTCACTAAACTTAAGAGTAAGTTTGAAGTCCAGAAATGCATGCACATTACGTAGCACAGGTGGACAACTCTAAAAGAAATTCCATGAGTTGAGACTCTCATATTGGACACATGGAATAATATTTCAGAATGCTACAGTGAGGTGAAGAAGTTAGCATATGAGTGCTGACGATCTTTGGGTAGTCATATTTGTATGAGCAAGCGTTTTCTTGCATGAATATAATAAAAAGTAGATTTAAAAATCAATAAATAATAATCTGGAAACATGCTTGAAATTTAAAACAATAAGTTATAATTTAAGTAAAACAATAAGTTATATATTTAATAAAACTTTCAGAAGGCATGCAAAGCTATTGCTCCCATTGATGTAACTATCTGTATTTGTGTTTTTATATGAATAAAGATTTGATATAAAGTCATTTATTTTAAATCATCTATATATATATATAATGTAAGCAACATTTTAATATTAAATCAAAAAGTTTTAATGGCTCTTTTAATACTGGAAGTTTTTATAAATTGTTGCTTTTATCTCTTCTGTTCCAAAAGGTTGCAGAGGTGCACTAGTTAAAAAAATATAATTTAATATCTTGTAAACTTATTGTTATGCATGCAAAAGCTTTAATACATATATGCTATGAAATATAGCCTTTGCGGCTACTGGACCTATGATTTGTGTTTAAAGACATTTCATGATTAGTTATGCATCATAAACTTTCATTACAAGAAATTTTATATATTAAATATAACATTAAAATTCTAGCCATATATTCTCAGTAAATTGATTGAATCCAATAATGTTCATTCTTTTTTGTGTTATAATCCTTTGAACTGACACTATCAGGTTGAATATCACACTGTTCTAATTGTACTTTTTTAGGCATTATGTATATGTATGTATATTGTTAACTACCTGAGGAATGACAATGTTTCTTAGCTTAGCTATTGTTTTAAGAAGTTAAAAGTCTGTATTTTTTCCCTCTATCATAATATTAATTTATGTTTATAATGTTTTGCTTTAGGCATTAAAATGATCAATCTTTATTTAAAAATAATACTTTGAAATTGTTTATATCATTGTGAAATTAAAATGTAGAAAATTTGTTTCTCTTAACTTTATATCATTTATTTAGAAAATTATGTCAGAAATATTGCTCTGAATCCAGTTGCTAACTTTTATTCTATTTAATGTTTTACTTTAAATCTGCATAATAGTGACTAAAATTTTGTTACAGTGGAACCCACTTAAAGGAATCATGATTTATGTTATCTTTCCGTTTTTCAAAATCCTGTTCCTAAACTAGTATATTCAAATGTATTCAAAAACATTCCTTTAGTGCGATTACTGTATAATTTAATGTTATGTGATTTAAAATAGGGAATAGGCCAAGGCTTCATCTTCAGTCAGTGTTATTGATGGATATCTGTACTGTTTCTTGCTCCATTTCTAAGGAAACATCTAAAATTATCTTCTGAATGGAAGTTATTTTATCTGAACTAAAACTGTCAGGATTGATTTATATTGACTACTGCATTAACTAGCTGTAATATTTTAATTTATTAACACACAAATAATATGAACCTTGACCTCCATTTTGTAATTCCTAGAACAAGTACTAATATTCATTATTTACAGATATTTTTTATCCTCAATCAATAATATAAATCCATGTCTGCTGTTTCAAAAAAATATTACTATTGTTGTTTTAATTGCTTACTATTAGTTTTACTATACTATAATTTCCTGGAATTTTTTTATTCATAAATTAGATATTGTATATGATTAATAATTATCTCCCTATTTTTAGATTTTCTTTGAAATTGATTTCTAATTTTGATTATGCAGGTATCTCACTCAGAAGAAATATGAAGAACTAATAACATTATTATATGAAGGATCAGTTCTCTTCTTTACACATAATCAGGTATCAAAAAGATTTGTTAGTTTATTTTTTTTTTCTGTTTTTATCAGTTGTTTAACTTACATGTTTTATAGTTTTAAATTATTTCATGCACTTTGTTGAATTATATATTCATAATATTTAGCACAAATAATATTTGGTTGTTACTTACTTTTTTAACCCTCATAATAAATTATTTAAAGATACAAACCTTTAACAACTTGCCTCTTTAGCATTTACTATCTTGACATAATCTGAAAATTGACAATCTTAATGACCTTTTTGTAGTTTGGAAGTTTAAAAAAATAAATCTAAAAGTACAGCATCCTTGGTATCTTATGTATAATAGAACTTGGTGTGATGTGAAAATCACCTTATAAACTTGGAATTTCAACCCTCTTAGTAACAGATTGTTGTTTTATGCATTATGGTACTCATAAATCTTGGCATAATATGAAAATCTATGTAAACCTATTATCTTGCCATTCTTAATGTAATCTGAAAATCATCAATTAATTCCAATGGCTGTAAAAATAAATAAGCCACCAGTATTTCTTATTTTCATAAGACACAGTTAATGAAAATCTTTCTTAAAATTTAAGCATATATATATTGTAGTAATTATTATTGAATACCATTAATATTTTAATGGAAAATTCAATTGAATTAATTTTTGATTTTTATTTCCCCCCTTTTGTAGCATAATAGTGGTTCAGATTTAGCTGTCCTTTTGATAAATGTGCTGAATGAATCAGATGCAAATGTAACAGATGAATATATTGGTAAGTGTATTATTGATTATTTGGTTAATCTGTGCTTTGGCATTTTCAAAAAGTCACCATCTGGCGTGTTTTTGCGTAGTGTCTCTCAGTGCATTCAACTCCGCGAGACAGCACGTAAAAACGCGCCAGTTCGCGACTTTTTGAAAATGCGCCGAGCAGGAGACCCAAAGCATATTTTCACCGATTATTTGAATGAAAATTATATGTTAGTGAACAAATGTATGGCAAAAGTTTCAGTCAGTCATTTTAAGCTTTTCAGAATAAAATAATTTTACTTAAGGAAAATTAATTCTTCTAAAATATTGCAAGATTTTAAGTTAAGTTTATATTTATGCCCAATATAGCAGTCCACCCAACAGGGTTGTAAGTACCCTTTGAAATTTCTTTTTAAATGTGTATTTACTTCTCATACTTAATTTGTTGACTTTTGCTCTCTAAGAACCGAGTCATTGTTTATTGTTTGCAACAAAATAAAAAGCAATATAAAAAGGAAATGAGGCAGAAGTAGACTAGCTAGAGAAATTTAAATAGAATGAGTAATTCACAAAAAGCCCACTATAAAATGTGATTGATTTTGTGACAAAACACTACTATTTCTAGGCATTCAAAAAGGCAATTATTAGATCATCTATAGCTTAAATAGTGGTAAATTGTTTTCTTCTCATAACACGCTCATCCAATTTTATATTCATTCACTCTTATTTCCTCCTTCCCCTTCTTTCTTTCTTCTCTTGCTGATTGTCTAAAAGTTTCGGTTTTGAATCTTATTGCTTAGGCTGAAACATATTTTCTTTTATATCCTATTTATATTGCATCATTTTCATTTGTTAGAAATCACTCCTTCAACAAAGAACATAGATTTTCTATAATGTTAATCAAATTGACATTTTTATAAAGAAATATCAATTATTAATAATAACTTGTAAGAAATGTATGAAATTTTACAATTTTTTTTTCTTTCTTTCTTTTTACCTTGTATTTGATTTTTATTTTTAGATGAATATAATTGGGCAAAGATTGAAGTATTTATATGTCTGGGATGCTTTTATCTGTTGTATCTTCATTTGTTCAAACTCATAATTTTCTTTGATAAAACTATAAGGAATTTGTATCAGACATACATCTATTTAATTCTTTTGAAATGCTGCAAACATCATGTTTGGTTTTGAAGTTAAAATCTTATACTATTTTTGGATAAAGTAGTTCACTATAAAAATTACATCTGATGAACTGCCACTTTGGTTAAATCTGTCCCTCAAAGGACTGGAGCAACTTTCTTTATTTATGAAGCCCTTTCTATAAATTGGATTCCTTGCACACTTTTCCTTCAAAAATGTGTAAACTATGGGCATTTATCTGAAATCTGTTACTTTTTATTTTTGAGCAGCATATTCTTGTCAATCTCATAATAAAATTATGAATATTTCTTTTCTTAAAATTTTATTTTTAATTAATTTTAGAACTTTATTTTTTTTAAAAAAATTGCATTAATAATTGCAGAATTATTATTTCAAGATTAAATGTGATAAAATAAGATTAATCTGTTACTCCTTATATTATTTCATACATAGCCTATAATTCCATTTTAGTGAAAACTTCTGCTATAACTCTTTAACTTTTAAAATCTTTACTAATTTTCTTATTAATTTATTAATATAATTTGAGTTCTATCAATAACTATTAAGAGTCACTAAATACCTTAGCAATTATTATTCTTTTATGATACTACTTTCTTTATTCTGTTGTGCTGAATCTATTATTCTTTTAAATATTTTTATTTCATTAAATTTTAAGTCAACTTAAAAACTATTTGAATTTATTTATTTGTAAGACTTGGTTGATTTATATTTGATTTATTAGACATTTTTCTATTTGAATTTTTTTATTATTGTGTGCCTTTAATCTTAAAACTAATTTTTGCCATTTATAGAAAAATGAATATTGTCCTATATAAAATGTGATTAATTTTTAATCACTAATTTGATTGATATATTCTGAACTATCAATGTATTTAAAAAATGTAAAAATGTCTTTCGAAATAACTTCCTTTTTGTGTAATATCTTGGAAACGGTTTTATATCTTTGTTATCTCATTATTTATTATTAACTGTTTTTATCTCTTTGTCATCTTATTATTTATTATATATAGCTATTATCTTTTCATTTACACTTGTTAGTTTACTGTCACTTAAATTCATATTTTTATTATCCTCAAAATTTTTATTGTTATGGGTTACTATGATTCAAATTTTATTTAATTTGAAATATGATTTTTTTCCCTTAAAGATAAACTAGGAAATCTTTTTGCAATGATGTTACCAGACTCTCCAGAAAGAACCAATTTTCTTACTACTGCCTTGAAATGGTCAAGTAAATATATGGCAGAGTCCATTGCCTTCGGGCATCCTCGTTTGCATCAATCTGTTGCATTAACACTCTGGAAAGGTAATTTGTATGTTCTTTCTGTATGTTATACTCGTTCAATAAATTATATTAGATGCATTTATTTCTTAGTATTATGCTCTATTATTTATTTCTTTTTGTCAGTTTCTTAATATCTTTTTCATAATCCATTAAACAAAAATAACCTAGTGTGTTAAATAATTTTGAGTTGTCATAAAATGCAGAGCATATTAGGAATTGCTCACTTCCAGTTTGCTTGTTATATAAAAAGTTGAGAAATTATAAAATGAAAATTTTCAACAGCATAAATGATTTGAACATCATAAATTGGAACGAAATTAAGATAAATGACATCACCTTTACTGTCTGAAAAATGTGCATGTTTAATATTATTGTATTTGTTTGTTTTAGAAAAAAATTATCAGCAGTCTAGGTATCATTTCATCCATTCTACTGATGGTCATGGCTGTGCTACCATGCTTATTGAATATCACTCAACAAAAGGTTACCCTAGTGAAGTTGATCTGTTTATAGCTCAGACAGTCCTACAGTAAGAAACTTAATTCATCATTTCTGAATAGTAATAAATAAGACAGAATTTTTACTACCAACATTGGTATAAATTTTGTTACTCATTTAACCATAGCAAAGAAAATTTTAAATGTTTTAGCTCTCTTAATTTTTAAATGCTAGAAGACTGAGTTTACTTTTATTTATTGCTCAGATAGTCATACAATAAGAAACTATCTCATCTTTAAATTTATTAACATGTGGATTAATTTATATATCAAATGTTATTTTATACCATTACTTTATTTCTTAATTAAAGTCTTTTCATCTGTTTTTTAAACTGTAAGTATTTGTATAGAATTTTTCCATGATGAATATTATCCCTCAAATTAATATACTAGCCATGGGAGGTTTATTATTTTACAAAATTTCTTATTAATATAAGCTACACCATTTATAAGCCATTTATTGAACCAACATATTAAAAAAATACAAATTATGAAGGGTATTTTCCAAATAAATATAGATTTGTTCATGATTTCTGCTTTGTGATTTGAAATTCTTTAACAATAGAAATTTTTTATGTCTGTGGTTTAAAATTGTGTAAATTCACTTAATTCATCATTTTTGAACAGTAATAAATAAGAAAGAGAATTTTTACTTCTAACATTGCTATAAATTTTATTACTCATTTAATCATGGTAAAAAAAAATAACTTTTCAGCTCTCTTACTTTTTAAATGCTACCAGACTGAGTATACTTCTATTTCTGAAAATTAGAATTAATACTTGATAAAAGAAAATCCTAATTATTTTTTCATTTAACAAAAGTTGGAAAATAATTGATTAATTCATTTTAAATATATATAATAAGAATCCTCATCACTATATATGTTAACTAAAAAGAAAATCAATTTATTGAATATATATGAAGAAAATGAGTTATAGACAGATCCAGTATAAGATTTATAATTAGAAGTAAGAATTTCTCAGTGAAGATTATTAGTTATTAGTGCTTAAGAATTATTGTGGTAATAAGTAGAAAAAGCAATCTCATTTTTCTTTGAGAAGTCAGTTAATCTCTTTTATTTTAAAGGATTTTTAACTAAAGTAAAATTAATTTGCGTTTTGTTCATTATCTTCATTTCTGTAGGAATATTGTTAAATAAAAAAAATTGTTCATAAAAGCAATTAACTGGAGTGATTTTTTTTTATTTGTGAGATGTGATTCATATTTGTTATAAATATTCTTGTACATGTTTTGCCTTTTTATATCTAAAAATTATTTCAAATAAAAAAAATACAATGTAATCTGAATGTTTATACAATGACTTTTTTTGTATTTTCCTTCTGTTACTTTAACCCCTTAACAGTCGCATAATTTTGAAGAAAATGGTCGTAAAAGTGCCTATGTTTTTATTCAAGAAAATTATATAAATCTGAGTGTATAGTTTAAAATAAATTAGCTATCTCTAAAAACATTGCAAATAGTCTAGGGCAGCCATCTGGTGTTATATTAGGTTATAAACATGATTCTGGGCATAAAAAATATTGTTTTAATATTTTTGGCGCATTACTTTTGAATACGCCAGCCTGGAAATATCACGGGCGTGAGAAAATAGAGACAGAAATTTCACCCCGTCATTTTTACAGGAGCGAGAAGGAAGGGGTTAATTCAAATGGAATTCAATTGTGAAAAATTCAGTATATAACTACATGGATAGGATAGACAATGAGTGCTAGAATTTTTTTTATATGCATGTTTGTTTAATCATTCTCTGGTGCAGAAAAATTGTGCATATTTTTTATTGATCTTTTTACTTTACCTTATTTTAATTCTAAATACTAAAATAATTTTAAGTTTCAAATTTAAAAAAAAAATATTTACATGCATATTTTTTTCTTCTGATTTTGATAGATAAACTTTTATACTTACAGCAGATTGAGGTTTAACTTTTATAGAGACCAACTGTTCTTCCACAGTATTAATATCATTTATTTATTGTTAACCTAGATGAGCTACATCTTATCTCACAAAATGAAAGAATTATTTTAAATTATATCTGCATAATAAACTAAGAACATTTTGATTAGTTTGCAGTGTATGATAAGTTGAAAAATTAATCAATGAAATAAGCCCAATTGTGTTTGAGAGTTATGCCAAAATTTTTTACAATGTTGCAAGTAAGGCAGTAGTTGGGACTGATTCTTTGATTTTCTCAATTAATTTAAGTATGCAGATTGGTAAAATCCAACTTCTTGCTAATATTGGAGTCTCTGTCTAAATTTTACTTTGCAATAAGGATCAACAGTAGTCCATAAGTAGATATCCAACAGTAACAACATCCACAACGCACTAAGCAGCTAGACAGAATTCAGCAGGGGAGGGAATCCTAGGAGCTATACTCTCTCCAAATGACTGAAACACATACCACTGCCTCTTCACTTTAGCTATATCACTACGACAATACTGGCTACTCGGCATGCAGCAATAGCTCCACTCTCCCGTTGGTTTACTATCCTCTCGAAAATTCATTACTTATTGGTGACTCCGACTACTATTCACCACGACTACTGGCAGCTTGGGAGGGCCGGTCTTTTATAGTTCCCAGGAGGCGAGCCTAGAATCTTCTAGACCAATCATGGCATGTCTGAGCATATCTCAGTTCCTATTTGATGTTTACAGTATTATCCATTTTGTTACCAAATAGTCGCCAAGCTCAGGTCAGTTATGCGGCACCCAATCTACACCCATACAGCTGATCGTATAATGTTATTATTCATATGGGGAAGCAAAATTACAAGTTCATAACAGTAGATTCACTTCATTATTACAGTATTTTTAAACATTAAACATACACTTAAAAATATTTAAATTTTGAATGCCACACAATGGTGAGTCATAATAAAAAATGAAATATGCATGAAATTTTGAAAGAAGTTCATGTTAAAAAAATCACCAACATGCTGTTAAATTAAGAAACCATGGAAATGTAAAACTGAATTGATACATTTATTAAATTTAATTTTATAATGCCACTTTTTAGGACTGCCAAATGTTTAAATTTGCCATTCATCTGAATTTTTATTCAAAAAATTATTGGTGTTTTGTACAAAATTTATTTGCAGATCTCATAAGTAAATTTTACACCATGCTTTGCATTTATTTTAGTCAGCATTGCTTATATACCTTTAAAATTAATATTCCCAGTGATCTCAGCATCCTAGGTTTAAATTCCGGTTTAGGCAGGCTTGCTCTTCACCTGTTTTATCTTTGAGATGTGTGAATGTGCTCCCTTGTTAAAAGGGGTGATACAAGCAGATGTGATGCATTAGTAGTTAAATATTACTCTTGACTCTAGATGTTGTTACTGGAAATGTAAAAACTTTGGATTAACTAACTTAAGCGGACGTGTCTATGACAAGTGCCATCAGAAACAACAAAATTTAATATAAATGTATAGAATTTTTCCATCAATATTTGTTCTTCATGTTTTTTTCCCTCTCTTTTTTTAATTGAATTTCAGTATTTGAGTGTTAATACAACTTTTTTTTATCCTAATTGCTTTTGTGTTAATTATACTTTTAATTGTTTGCATTAATCAATTACTTTTTGTTAGTTTCCTTGCCATCATTGATTACATTAAGTCAATGTTTTGTTCAACTGCCAGATATTTGTATTAATTTTATAAAAATCCTTTAGATATTTACTCATTCTTAGCCTAAGATTGACTATTTTTATTCTGTATTATTCATTATATGTATGTTTGCTTTAATGCTTTGTATTAAAATAGTTGAATTATTTAGCATTTTATGTTTTAAAAATACAATTTTTTTTTGTTAAAATAATTTATTTGTGTACAATGACTCTTCCTTTCTAAAAATTAAGTATATTAATATATTTTATTACTTATTTCATAAGATTTTTTGAAAATTTTTTAAAAAAATAAATAAGGTTTAACTTATGATAATTCTTTTATAGATATCTGTGCCTTAAAAATAAATCAACAGCATCGACTGCATTTCATACTTACACAGAAAAGCATCCAGCTGTTTCTTCTGGTTTTCCATACCTTTTACCCCTTCTGAATTTTCTTCAATTTTTATTACAAGCCATTGAAAGGTGTGTATGATTTTTCTCCATTTAAGAATATTATAATATCTACTGTTATTTCACATGAAAATTCTTTTTTAATGGAAAAAACAATTACTTCTCATATAAAATTCATTTTTTATTTAAAAGAATGCTTTTGCATTATTTTGTATTATTTTTTTCTATTTTATGTCGTCTGAAGTATGTAGCACTTTAACTTATTCACTACTCATTTGAATTGATCATGTATTTTTGCATATTGGATAATTTCTTCCAGCATCAAAATATTATATTGATATGTGTTAACAAAAAAAAGCAGAATAAAGTAAAGAATTACCTGTATTTATTTAAAAAAATCATCATATATTGCCTATCTAATATCTGAAATGCAATTTCAAGCCTGAGAAGGGGGGGGGGGGAATCACATAATTTCAATTTAATAAAAAAAAAGATTTAGATATAAAGCATATAAAATTTATAATTATTATTTTACGATAGCATTTAGTCAAAAGCTTGAAACATTGGTAAAATTTACAGCTTAAATTGATATTTTTCTAAATTATTTCCAGGTTACATAAAACATGCTATATTGTGTATGTTTCAATTATTTATGTGAGCACATTATTATTAGTTACGAATTAATTTTTTTTTCTTGCTTCTGAAAAATGCTTTCTTTGTTGCATAGATCCTTTCCTTTCAAAGTTCTTGCATTTCATGAGAAAAAATTTCTATTTTTCATCCAGTTTCATCATTTTGAGGAATTATTTCACAGATTAAAAATTAAATTCATTTTGTTGTTTTAGTTTAAATAAAATCAAAAGCTTGAATCCATTGTCGTTTTTTCATTTGCACTGAAAATAGCACAAGTTTTTGGAAGGTATTAATCAATTTATTGTTTTGTGAAGTAACACATTACTTGTGTGTCTCACAAATACTGTATTTGTTTTGACCAAATGAATTACACACATAATGAGTGTAGTGTTTCCCATGATCCAGCATGTTCAAATAATAATTTATATTTAAGCAATTAAACTGTTAATAATTACCATCAGATAGGCCTGATTGGAACCATGCAAGACTATGATTTGTCAATAATATCATTATGATAAAGTCTTGAATTGTTTAAAAAGGATATGCATAGCTCCTTGTTTATTGTTTTATAGATAAATGAATGTAATTTTTGCTTATTTAAAAATTCAGACCATTAAAAATGAAAATTAATCATTTTAGTAGTTTCATAATTATTCACTTTTTAAATATAAATTTGATTCTATCTTAATTTATTTCTTATTCTTTAATTATATAATTGTTAATTTCTGTATTTTCAACAAGTGTTAGCAAAAGTTATGCAATTTTAAGGTTTTAAATTTTGATCCTATCTTTTATCATATAATTCTGTCACAGAATCTTTGCTTGTTTCTTTTAGAGAAAAATTAGCATATTTTCGAGTGTTATGTGAGCAGTATCAACCATCTTTGAAAAGAGATCCCACTTATTCTGAGGTATTACATTAAATTATAATTTTACACTTAAAACAATGTATTTAATTCAGATGCACTTCCTAATTATAACTATGCTATTATATTATTATTTATAAATCATGATTGTGTTATGAAATAGTTTGATTCATTTTATTAAAATATATCAAAATATTTAGAATACATTATTATAATATCTTTAATTAATTATTGAAGTTTAGGTTTCATCTAGAATACATAATATTATATTATGCTACTAAAATGTTCAATATTTAAAATGTGTAATTTTTTGCTCCTTAATTAAAAGCTTAACATTCCTTGTATAATAATTTTTTCAGTTTTAAGTAATTTATCTTTTATAGACTTATTTCAAACAGTTTTTTGAAAATGTAATTTAAATTTAACTTTAATATTTTTGCTTCCATTTTGTATTTTTCTATAGTATGTGGAGCGTATTGGACAACTATTTTTTGGTCTCTCCCCTCCTCCAAAACAACAAGGGCTGTTTGGTAAGATTATGTGTCATATTTTTAATTTACTTTATAATTCTGTTATATTTTATTGAGTTAATGCATACTAAACCTACAGTTTTTGAATATTTAGGTTGATCTCATTTTTCTGAATATAAATGATTGAAAATACTGACTAAGCTTGAAGTGCTCAGTTTAATTACAACATAAATTATATATATATTAGTATGTTACAATAAATTCAGTTTTATATAAACAGTTGATTTTTGTATTATATAGCCTGTTTGGAGAATACAGACATTTAATAAAAAGAAATAATAATGATTTATATGTTATGTGAAGATAATTTTAATTTGTGAAACAAATTTTTTTAGTATATATAATAATTTTTTTTTTTTACTATAATATCTTTTGCTTCTGTTATTTTATTTTTCTAAAAAATACTTTATGGAAAGTATAATCATGAAATACATAACAGGGTATGTAGTGTCATAAAAAGTGCTTAATTTTGGAAGAAATGTCTTTAATAATGCTTCTTTTTATCGAGAATTGCGAAGAAGATATTCTTCTTTGTTTCTGCGTTCAATGAATACAATAACTATTTTACTTTGTTTCCACATTTTCAATGAATATACTAAATATTCTTCTTTGTTCCAATTTTCTTTGCATCCAATGAATACACTAAATCAGTAACATAAATATTTGTTTACCGGATATGTCAAAAAAGAAAACCAACAAAAGGAATACATTGGATCAAGTGACATGAGAGAGTTGCCCACCATGTTGCGATGATGGTTAATGAACCTTTTTATCTCACTTTTTTTCAACATTGGATTATAAATTGAAATATTGGAATGGTTATTCCAGACGAGTGAAATACGAAATATGCCAAACTGGTTACAGCTCGAAGAACATTTGAATTTTTTACATATAGTGTTCTAAATAGTGAATTATTTATTTTAATTATGCTGTCATGTTCTTAAAGATAACTAACCAACTTAATGTGCTCTTAAAGATTGCGCAGATTCGCTAAGAATGACGAAAAAAGAATATAGTATTATGTGTTAAATAAATAGATACTTCAGAGATGAGAGAAGTTGTTCTAAAAACACACATGAAATATGGTTTGTAAGTATAGTGTATAGCAAATGAAATAAATATTATCTAGACATTTTTATTCTTATTGCCATGAAGAATTTAAGACATTCAATCAGCATTCTTGATATATTGTTTTGTACCATTTTTTGAGCATATATATTTTACTGTACAACTTTTTCTGTTTCTAAGTTCATATTTTGGTGAATTATCCTGATTTTTTTACTTACATTTACATACATTTTAATTCTATTTTATATCGTTTAAAAGCTATTTCCCTAAATCCTGGTCTTTGATAAAATTTTCTTACAAAAAAAGTCCTAATAAATAAATAAAAAATTAGTGCATAATTTTTGTTCAGATTTAGAATAATTTCTCAATATGTTCTGCGTCTTTTAAAATAGAGAATAAGTAATCTATTCATTAAAAAATATTTTATAGTTTTAATGCTTCATAATGTGAAAGAAGTTGAAAATTTCATCTTACTAATCTGCTGGATCTGATTTTAAAAAATGGATTAAAATATAGTGTTTTTTCAGTTCATAAACTAAATACCTTTCTTTAGCTATCTACAAACTTAAGCAAATAATTTGATAAACTTCTAAACTGTGAAATATTTGTAATATGAAATTTTGCTTAATTTTGTTCTTTGATGGGAGAGGACAATTTTTAAACAAATTTTGTCATTTAAATGATATAATTTGGTTTTATAGATGTTTTTTTTCCAATCCTTTTTCTTATGCAGATATTCAAAATGTAACATTTGAAAATTAAAAAAAAATCATTCTGAACATATTCATAAACCTTAAACATAAAATAATTATAATAATTTACTGAACTTAGAAAGTTTAAAGTAATAAACTAAAGTAGTTTAAAGTTTTTGAACACCATTATATTAAGAAAAAGGCTTGCAAAAACTTATTTAGAACATGGCATTGTACTGTCATCAAATTTCATGAAGTTTTTCCTGTCTTATAATGGTTAACATTCTATAATGCTTAATTTAATAGGATTATAGCTAAAACTTCTAAATGGAAGGAATACAGGATCATCTACGTTGAATCTTATTTGCTGTTGCACATATAAAAATCAAATACAAACTTTTAGTTATTATGTACTTATTCATCAGTGACAATAATTGTAGAAATAATGTATCCATCTAAATAAGCTACTACTTTGTTAAAGAAATATTGAAAGATATCAAAGATCTTGATTGTTAATTTTATAAAAGTTGACTTACATTTTTGGTAATGATAGTTTATTTTTATTTTTTTATTATCTATTTATTATTTTGTCAAAACCAAAAAGACATTTGTTTTACTATAAAAGATATTGAGCAAATATTATGAAAATACAGAAATAAATGTTAAAATTAAAAAAAAATACAAACTGAAAAATTGATTTTTAAAAACTTTCAATAAAAACTATGCATTATTATATAACAGAAGATAAACCTAGGATTAGAAAATATGTAGGTTTATATATGTGTGCATGTAAGAGGTGCTTAATTTATCATTATTTTTTTTTTCCTAAAATGTTTATAAAGTGCTTAAACATACTTAATTTTTGCAGCACCTTCTCAGCATGCACCCTGCATAAATTTATAGACCTTATAGAAATTTTTAATGAAATGATGAAGCTTGCCAAAGTGCATTTTTAAACTGTCAGTTATACTATATATATATATATGTATTTTACACTGTGCCTTAGAAAAATATTCGAAATATTTTTAATTTTGTCAGTCTAAACATCCTTTAATCATATGTTTAGAGCATCTGTAATGCATTTAGTGTATTAGTGGCTAGAATTACCCTTTCTACCACAACATCCCAAACAAACTCTGCTAGTCTATATAGACAAATATTTCTTATACCCTAAATCTTAATTGAAATATATATTATTTTAAAAAGACATTGTCATTACCAATGTTTTGTTGTTGTTTTGCACACATTTTTTATCATTTGTAAAACATGATACAAATACTTGAAATGACACTGATTTTCCAATGTTCAGCAAAAGATTTATTTTAAAATTGCACTTTCATCTCTTTGTTATTATTTGCTTAATTTTAATAGTAAATTTGAAATATTTATCTCAAATCTATTTTTATACAGGTAACTTATTGCAGTCATTATATGAAAGTTTTGATGATTCTTTTAATGAAGAGACTGAACCAGTAGCTGGATCTTCAAAAACAGAATCACTGAAGATACAGCCAGAAGATTTAGATTAATTTTTCTTCCGTAGACAAATAAAATTGTGTATCTTTTGAATGACTATTTCATTATGCTGTAATTAAGGGAAAAAAATCTTGTAATTTTTAGATCACTTTGCAAAAGTCAATGTTTTATAGGATATTCTAAATGTATTTCAAATGATATAATGAGAAAACAACAAATTACTTTATAGTTATTGAAACAAAGTATAATTATTTATTTATTTTTACCTTCCTCGTTTTTGTAATATCTCAATTGTGTTTTGTAGTATTGTGTATAAAAGTAAGATGGATTAATCTGCAGATGTTAGATTACATTAGTGATCTTCATTGTTTAAAATGAAGGGGGGAAAGAACTTTATTTTTCATATTTATGGTAAAATATTTTACACTTGTACATAGTACTTTTTTCACAGTTCAGAAAGATTTTTAAAAGGTTATCCAAACATCTGAATCTCTGCCTTAATCTTTTAAGTATAGGCATGCTACCTTGCTTGTTTGAAAACCTCTTGTGTTTCTGAAAATATATTAATAAGGATGCATATTATTTAAAAGAAAATTGCTTTTGAAATTTTTGATTATCAAGAGGTTACTTGGTAATAAACTATGGAGGAATTGAAGCATGGAAATTTTATTTTTAAATTTTGTGCAATGTTTTATTTCTTATTTTCTGTACATTTTATCAAATTGATGTTTAAATGCCATTTAATCTAAAATTAGATTGTTATATATCTTTCAGGTAAAAAAAGTTTTACAAAATTATGTTGAAAACACTGTATTATTCTTCTATACAATCTATTTTTGTTCTGGGTAAAAATTTTATGATGCGGTTTTTACTTATTTTCAATTGGGGTAGAATTTCCCTTAGTAGCAAGCATGCATTCCTGTAGATAATAGGAGTTAATTTTATAGAATTGGGTTTCTTCTCATTGCTTGGGAATTTATTTATGCTTAAAATGATAATTTTGTATCAAAAGTAATTTAACTGGAGAAAACATGTAGTAAATTAATATATGCACTGTTTTTACACAGTACCTGACATTAAATTGTCATATTTAACTTCTACACTTTTCATTGTATCAATACAGTATTGAATTCATTGTAATACTGTAATATATTAATGAAAAAATGTAAAACAACATATAATAATAAATTACTTATTTTTTTCACACTGATATTTGTATTTTAAATATGCTAACAAAACCGAGCTGAACTGTCTATTGATGGTGTGATTTGTACATATAATTAAAAACAGTGCTATCACTTTATGTCAATTAAATATATTCTAAAGGTCTTTGTTGGATGTGGTTTTATTTATGAATGTTTTGTTGGTTGTTTTTTACATTAACAACTTTTTACTATCATTCATAAAACTAATGCATCACTAAAAGGAATATATTAAAGAAATATCTGAATAGTACATTAATTTTTTTTTTTTTCAAATTGAATATCTGAAACTTGTGTAATTTAAAATTAATACAACAAAATTTTGTTAGAAGGTATTTTCCAGTAAAGAGGAAAGATAATATGCTTTCAAAATGGCAATTTTTGATAGTAATAGCTTTACTAAATGAAATCCAATACATGATTTTTTTTTCCTTTATTGTATAGAAGTTAATATAAATGCATGGATGAAATAAAATCTGCTAACTTTAAAATAATAATAAATTTATTAATTAAAATAACATTTCTTGTAAAATTTTATAAAAATAGAAATTTTATGATACTTTTATTCTTTTGCTAATTAGTCAGAAATTTGTCATTGTTTTAAGTATAGTTATAAGCTTAGATTTTTAAAAAATGATAAATTTTTCTTAATAATAATCCTTTATGTGCTAATAAATTTATTGCTGCTTCATCTGCTCAATTTTCTGTTTTCTTTCTTTTTAATGATAAATTTTTTGTATTTTTTTTCTTCTGTAGTTTTGTTTAGAAACATCCCCAAGAAAAAAGTTGTTTCTTCAATGTCTTGATCTTGTTCCTTTAATGACTAAAACATAATTCAAAACATATATAGAGGAATTCTGTGTATCAAAATCTACCATTGATATACAGAATTCCTCTATATTTTACCAATTATCTTGCACCATAAAATTCTTTAATAAAGAGGAGTGTTCTACAGTTCTTTGTTTTTAATATTCATAATAGTAAATTAACTTTCTACAAATATAACTTTGTAATTCAACATTTTAGAAAGTGATGAAAATTTACTATCTTAAATTACTATTGAGTAATTAATTTTTGAAATATTTAAAAGTAATCTTTCCTTCTCTCTGATATTTGCAATTCAGGTTTTTAAAAATTAATACTGTGCAGAATGAAATCATATTTCTGATAAAATATTACATTTATTTATATTGTGTTGGAGAAATATATTTTAGCTTCTTACAGTAAAATTTATTTCATATGTAAATGCTGATTTATTAAAATTTTCATACTGATAAACAACATGTTGTTATTTTTAAATAAAAATAATCCTCGTATAAAATAGAACTAGTTTGTTTTCATAGCATTTTTTTAAAGAGAATGTTGCAGTATATAGATTTAGGATCAAAATTATATCAAAAATACTTTCCAATTCAGGTCTTTAGTTTTCAAATAGTAAATTGGAATTGCATATGATGACTCTAAAAGCCATTGAAAATGTTATCGAAGCAGTTGAATTTTTAACACACATAATAAACATAAAATTTTGTATATATAAGTTGTGCAAAAAATAATCATTATTTTTTGCCTATGGTACATATCATTGCTGTACATAAAACGAATGTATAAAAAAAACATAAATTTCAAAGCCAGGTAAAACTTGATTCATTTGCTTATTTTAAGCATGCATTTTTTATAACATACCTACAATTGGTTGAAAAGCCACGAATATTCTAGGGAGGAGCATTCTTTTTTACCCAATCTCTTTGCAAAATAAAGAGGCAGATTCAACAATAAAAACAATGTAAAAATATAATTATGACTCTTCTAAAATTTATTGTGGGAGGGAATGACAAGATTATTAAAAATTTATACAGAAGAATAGTTAGAGCTCAATATATGCAGTAACATAATGACTAGTATTGTTCAGTTATGGATGCTTCAAAATAGCCAAATTAGGAGTTTCACCCTTTCCCTTCCCATTCTTATACTTTATTTGGGACTGCAAGCAGAGATTAAAATCTAAAAATAAACTGCAGCATTTTGCGATACTATGACTTAACTTGAATTCTTAGCATGTAGTTGGAATTAATAAATGCCTAATCATTCTATTTTAAAATCGTGAATTTTTTTTTTTGCCAGGATTTTTATAAGTCATGCACTTAATCCTAATTTGACCCTAACTAACACCTTTAAATGTTTAAAATAAAATCCATTATATAAATTGCAGGCAGGCCATTAATTGACCCTATCGACACTGAACTAACATATCAATGATTATAAAAATGTTAATATTGGTGTCATCACTTCACATAGTATCTAACATCTGATTGCATATATTCTTTGCACATTCCTTTTTCAAAGATTGTGTAGGATTCTAAAATTAACTTGAAACAATGCATTGAATGGGTTTCACATGAACATGAATTGACATTATTGTAAATTGAAATGTATAAAATATAGTTATGATATTTGCTTTACCATTTTAAAACTATTTTTAGAACTGATACCTTTCATAACATTCGCATGGTATATTTTATCATAATTTAGTGGCTACCTTTTATTTATCAATGAAATTTCTTGTAAATGTAAAAATATATTTCCTTATAATAATATCTGTATAACATTTTAAATTTTCAAGTAATGATTTCACTGAAAAAACAAACCAGAAGATATATATTTAATTTCCTTTCTAAAAAGAATTATTTTTCACTTAAGTTATTAGTAAGTTAAAGTGCATACATTATTAGAATAAAATAAATAATTGTCACTCATAAATAAATTTTATACGTCTTCCATAATAAATAATTTTATTTGGAAATACCAAGAATTTCTAAATTACCAAACACTTTCTCAAATTTAATTTTATCTAAAACCTTACCATATTTAAGGGTAAAATATAATTCATCTTCACAACTGTATCTTTTAAGTTTAATGTAAACATCATTTGGATTGCATGCACTATCAGCTAATGGTACTATCTCTTGTAATGGTACAATAATGTCTTTCTTGCGTCCCCAGAATGTTAGATGTGATATTTGTACAGATTCTTCATCTTCTGAGAGAAACATTACCCCAATCAGCCTTCTAAAGTAATATGACAGCAAATATAAAGTACAACAAGCAAGCATTGCACATCCTGAGATAACTCCAACAGAAGATGCTTCTATTAAACCATCATTATACATAGAAATTGACCATGGAACTGCAGCCACTGTAAAAGCAGTCTGATAAAGTTTGAAGCGACTACATACTGCGGCAGCCCTAATATAAGGGAAGAAATATATTGGTGTCCAAGGATTCTCATTGCGTGACTTTTTATTTTCTTGAAAGAGTTTATTTTTTGCTGCATAACTGACATAATTTGATTTGGCAATTTGCTTACTTTTCAAAAGAAGATTGTTAGCTACTTTAAAATTTGTTAATACCTGAAAAAAGAAAAAATAATTTTTTTAATATATAAATTATAGTATAAAAAGTATTACGTTTATCTATTTAAAAATTAGAATAAATCTTATTTAAAATAAAAGAATCAATTTTATAAATAAATGAACAGTTGAAAAACATTTTGAATATTGTTAAATTTACCTTTAATATACAACCATGTAATATTTTATTTCATAAAACATTCAAAACACACACAAGAAGAAAAAATGCACTTACTATCTTCAAAACCCATATAATAAATTATGAGAATGACAAATAAATATTCAGAATATTGGGGGGGGGGATAAAACTTAAATAATTTAGGGAATTTTTCAAACATTATTTTTTAGATTTGTATGATGAATCCCCCCACCACACCTTCAATTGAAGATAAATTTTATACTACTAATATTTATTAGTATGTTTTCAAGAACCTCAATTTACTGGAGTATTAATAAAATTAATTTTTATTTACTTTGTGGTCCAAATATTTTAATTTTTCTGGAAAGGGAGTTATTTTTTTTTGTAAAGAGTCACTATTGAAACTGAACACATTAAATGTTTTAAAAATCTCAATAAGAATGCTTATAAAAATTTTTAAAATGTAGTTGATAAGACTGAAGATAATTTTTATAATACTATTGCATTAGGAATACCTATATAAAGTCATTTGGTACTTGTATAATAACTTGATACTAGTGTATCATATACATATAATTAGCAAATATAAGCAATATTCTTATGTCACATCTTTGGTGATTAATTTCTGACATGAGGTTAATAAACATCTGTTTAGGATGAGATTTTTAAAAATGTATGCATGCAGACAAATAAAACTAAGAAATTAATTTAAAAATCAGCATGTAATCTTCAGTAACCC